>PVLC010002560.1:32716-112682 GCA_004027655.1 Graphiurus murinus
TCCCAATCTTCCCACAATACACGGCCTGCTTCCGAAGATGTCTAACTGCCCGGCTTATTTTTGTATTAAGTTCTGAGGCTTAAGAGAGACACATTCAGATAACAGGCAAATCCACTCATGGGAATGGCTTATTCCCCCCAGATGCCAAATAACCAACGTTATCTATAGCCGAGAAACGGCTCGGAGGAAATTCACCGAGCCACGAGGACTCTGCCTTGGCCACCGCACCACGGGGCTGAAGAGCTTAGTCTTCGAGGTTAATGCAGCTTTATGCCTCAGGAGCGGGCCTTTCTGTTCCTGTCTCCTCCTCCTTTCTTTGCTGAGCTGCACGGATCGTCTAAAGGGGCTTTTCCAAGTCCGATACAATGACAGGCAGTCGGGAATAACAAAAGAAACACACATGACGGTACGGCCTAAGCCCCTCGCGGCTCCCCCGTAAAACCCAGTGCCTGCACCGTGGCCATTATCTTCATGCTAGAGTCTGAGTCGGTGCCATCGAGTGACATAAGTCATTTCACGCTGATAACGGTACAGAAAGGGCTGCTGGCATGGACGTGTGGCACCACAAGCAGCCACGGATGACGCTGGCTTCTAATTTCGGCAACGCCGCGCGACAGCATTTGAGAAAAGTGAGCGATAAAGGAAGCCCCGCCCCTATCCAAACACGGTGAATTATTAATTATGCCAACATGGAGTCTTCACTTCGTATTAAGAAATTAAACTGGAAGAACGAAAGAATTAAGGGGTGGATACATGTGCGCGTTCATGTATGTACGCGTTCCTATACACACTGACACACGCATCTCTTGGACCGTTTGTGGAAAAGCTAATCAATTTTTCTTAATTTGGGCTTTATTACAATGAAATCTATGATTACTTGAGCAAAGGCGGCAGTTTACATCTTTCACAATCCACGCATAAAGACTGGCTTACAAGAGATGGGTAATTAGAATGATTACACTGCACGGCTAGACCGTTCTTGTCTTGCAATGGGGAGGATTATAAATACTCGTCTCCGTGGCTGAGCTTGTAAACAGGCACGCGCTTGGCCCACGGAGCCCAAATGACAGTCCGGGCTCCTGAGAGACCCACCAGGGTCTTCGTGGCCCTTAATGTTGCTGATTCCTGCCGTACCCCTGAGGACCGTAAAGGGTGCGTGATTCGACTGATTCAAGTGCATCGGGAAAGCTAAAGAAGGGAGGGGGAGCAACTCTTATTTATCTAAATGTTGGTATCCGAAGAAAAAGGCCTTATTCAGAGGGACTAAGGATGTATGTGCAGAAGCTGTGGGGCTCTTGACATCAGGGACAGAAAGGTCTCGGTCTACAGAATCAGAGGGCATACTTTCTGTTTGTCTATCTGTTTGTTTGTTTGTTTTCTGCAGTGCTGGGGATAAAACCCGGGCCGTGCCCTTGCTGGCATCCTGGCCCAGCCATCATAATTCTTAAAGCAAACACAAATGAAGTGCTTCTGTCCTCAGGATCGTCGGAGAGCTTTCCGTGTCCTGCATAAGTGTCTCGCCCTCAGGACAGCCCCCTGCCACGGGGTCCCGTGTTCACACTTACTGAGCGCCTGCCGTGTCCCAGCTGCACTGAGCACTGTCCCCAGCTGCAGCAACGAGATGCAGGGCCAAGCCTCTTGCAGTGGCCGTGAACATTTCATTAGAAAAACATTAGGTTGAAGTGTCGCTCCACACATGGAAAGCTTAGAGAAGGCTATCGCTACTCCTGAGATACAAAATCACGCACACTGCAGAGCCTGGCACAATGGCACGAGAGGCTGAGACAAGAGGATCACAGGTTCAAGGCCAGCCTGTGGGACTTAGCAAGGCCCTGTGTCAAAATATAAAATAATGAAAAGGGCTAGGGGTGTAGCTCAGTAGTTGAATGCCCCTGGGTTCAGTCCCCCGGTGCCAACAAATAAAATAAAATAACGCTAATTGCAATACAAAGAAAATAGCATGGGAATCCAGAGCAGGGCACGTTAAGTTCCAAGTGGCAATGTTTCAGAGTAGACATTTAAGAGACCTTTAAAGAAGCTCAAAGCAATGGGCCTCAAATAAAGATAAGGCTCAGACGGAAACAGATGTTCCTTAATATCCACAACTGACTCGTGTCTTGTCGCTGCCCCCACCCCTCCTGACACATAAAGCCTTTGCTCACGTTCCCAGCTGAAGATACTCTCTCATCGCCTCGCACACGGCAGGTCATCCATTCATGCTGACAGCTTTTCGGGACTATAGAACGCAAGCGACAGGAATTATTCCCTTTGTATATTTAGGAAGCAGATGGTTTGTTTCCATTAATTTAATTCCACATGTAAATGTACTGCAGCTTGGGACAATAATAAGAAAAGAGTGATAGCTTTAATTTTTCACTTGCAACTGTGTCGCTCCGAAAAGGGTTATACCGTGCTATACATTACATGTCTGCCTTCCTCCCTGAAGATCAAGAGTTAGGATCCCAGAGCTAAGAACTGGGAGACCTCGGTCCTCGCCTTGGTTACTCACGATGCTGGGACAGGTCCCTGACTTATTCTGCTTTTTCTCTCCCTGTCCATAAGGTAAGGGGAGCAGTATTCGCCCCATCTATCCCAGGACCGAATAGAGAAAAATGTAGCAAAATAGACAACAGATTAGGTGTGTGCGCAAGGCATGATGGGAAACTCCATTTGAGGGCACAGAAGAAAGGATGCTTGGGTTGACAGTGTCACCGAGGACTGGGCAGTGTCCTCCCTGGCCATTCTATCCCTGTGCCACACATTCCTAAATTTCTGCCTCATTGTTAGTAAATATTTACCAGGAACAACAAGGCAAAGGAAGAGTGGTGGCTGCCTCTTAGGGTGGGGAAGAGATGGGCTGGGAAGGAACACAAAGGAACTTTCCATGATAGGTCTTGATACGTGTCTGAGTTAGGCGTATATATTTGTCAAAATAGCAAATGAGACGCTAAAGATGCATATGTTTCACTGCACGTTACAATTGATCAGAATACACTGAACTTTAATTAATGAGAGGCGTGCTGAAGCATTTAGGGGCGAAATGTCCTGAAACCTGCAGCTTACTTTAAGCGATATTAAAATTTTAGATGGATTAATGGATGGCTAGGAGGCTGGGAAGAGATGTGATAAAACAAAGACAGCCCAATGCTAGTTGCAGGGCCTCAATGGGGGGGATACAGCCTTCACTATAAAATCCCTTCCAGCAGGGCGTGGGGGAGTACGCCTGTAATCCCAGTACTTGGGAGGCTGAGACAGGAAGATTGCAATTTCAAGACCAGCCTCAGCAATATAGCAAGACTCTCAGCAACCTAGTTTCAAAAACAAAAAATAAAATAAAAAATAAGAAGGGCTGGGGGGTGTAGCTCCAAGGTAGAACACCCCTGGGTTCAATCTCCAGTATCCTCCCCCCAAAAGAGTCCCTTTAACTGTTCTATATTTGTGGGTAATTGCATAATAAAAAAAGTGGGAAGGGAGGGAAGGCAAGGACTGGGGGGCACAGGAGCGGCCAGTGGGCTCCCCAGGAAGGAGAGCCAGTGAGCGCCTCTTCCTGGCTCACTTCATCCTCTCCAATGCGCATGCTCTCATTTGCTCCCTCTGTAAACATGAAAATGGCCTCCCATCAACATCCCTCAGTACTGAATGCCTACTGGGGAAGTAATTTAGGACATCCTGAGCGAGCAAGAAGGGCCCCATAGTCTGAGGAGAGCTTCCCAGAAAAGCGACAACCAGGCCAAACCCAAAGGACAGAGTAACCGGAGTCCAGGAGACAGCGGGGTAGCAGCAGACGTCAGCTAGCCGAGTTCTAGAGAGAGGGAACGGCTTGTCCAAAAGTTACAAAAGAGAAGAAGGGCGTGTGGGAAAGGGAGCTAGTTCCTAAGGAGAGTGTAAGGGAGCAGGGCAGAGGCTCCGCCACAGGGCCTCCGACACCAGGACACTGGGTCAAGGATTTCCTAGGAGGATGGGTGGGGACCGCGCTTCAGATCCTAAGGAAGGTTGACCACGCCACTGTGGCTTGGGTTTGTTTGAGAGAAGAAAGAGAAAAAGAAAAAAAAAACACCACCTGCTAAACTGTAATCAAGTCATGTTATAGAAGGTGTGAAAATCTTCTCTCTCTGGGCTACAATTTTCTGTCATTCGATAGTAGCTTGCTAGGTCAAAGGCCAGCAAACCCTAGAACCGATTCAGTTATATTCTACTGGCCGCATGATAGTATTTTGGGCCAGAGAGAGACTTTCTACCTACTGCGTATATTTGGAGTGGCGGGGTGACATTAAGGTAATGTCACTGAATTTCCCAAGTCTAAGGCCCACCGAGCGTGACCAGCGCCGGTTACTCGAGTGTCCTCCAGGCACTTACCCTTGGTGGGCAGGGTTTTCGAGGTGACTTCCAGTTTCTCCAGCGGCTCCGTCCCGATGTTTTCCAAGGTAATGACGAGCTGCTGCGTTTCCCCGTTGAAGAGATGGACGGACACGTTAGTAGATATCTCATCCCCCGAAGAAGGTTGCAGCGAGTGCGCGGATCTAAAGCAACAGTATTAACATGATATATTTAAGGAGAAAGAAGAGAGAGAAGCAAGCGGCGGCACTGGGGGACCATTCACCTCAGATGAGAGGGTCTGCACGCTGGCTGCACCGGTGGTACTCCGTGCCCAGCCCGGGGCCAGGGGTGAGCGCACACAGACGCGCCTGGGGCTTTGTGTGCTGGGCACCTGAACACCCTTGCTCAGCCTTCATCTCTCGTGTGTGTGTGTGTGTGTGTGTGTGTGTGTGTGTGTGTGTCACACTTGTAATCCCAGCATTTGGGAGGCTGAGACCGGAGGATCCAGGTTCTCGGCCAGCCTCAGCTGCTTAGTGAGGCCCTCCGCAACTTAGTGAGACCCTGTTTCAAAATAAAGAATAAAAAATAGGGCTGGGGGTGTAGCTTGGAGGTAGAATGCCCCTGAGTTCAATTCCTAGTAAGTACCGCAAAAAAAAAAAAAAAAAAATTAATTACTGGTTTGTGGAGGGCAAAAGTTAAACAATGGATTAATGCAGATGAACTGTGCGGGGGTTTCTCTTATGCTCAGAAGTGCCTTAGGGATATCCACGGATTTAAGAGGAAACGTTATAAGACCGGTTCCCACTGATAACCGGAGGTCTGAGCACAACAAGAAATGGAAAGTCGCCGGGCGTGGTGGCGCACGCTTGTAATCCCAGCATTCGGGAGGCTGAGACCGGAGGATCCGGGTTCGCGGCCAGCCTCAGCTACCTAGTGAGGCACTCAGCAACTTAGTGAGACTCGGTTTCAAATTAAAGAATAAAAACTAGGGCTGGGGGTATAGCTCGGAGGTAGAATGCCCCTGAGTTCAATCCCCAGTACCGCAAAAAAAAAAAAAAAAAAAAAAAAAGAAATGGAAAGTCTATACAGCAGGCCTTGTCCCCCAGGAGCAAGTCACAAGCAAGGCCTGCAGACACCCAATGTGAGCAGGACAGCTAGCCGTGCCCTGGGGCCAGACACCGTCTGCGGGTCCTGCCCTCCCGTGGCTCAGGGGAGGCCCAGGCAGCCAACATGTGTGCAGGCACAGCCCAGCATCTGGGGCTCCCCGAGGTTCCTGCACTGGGTCCCGGGTCGTGAGCTCCGCCCAAGTCTCCCAGGTTTCCCAGGATGCACCTCCTTCCTTGTACTGGAAGGATCTCCCGAGGGGCAGGGTTAGCCTGATGCGCATGAGCCAGCATTGTCCCCAACTCAGGCAGAAACAGGCTATGAAAGGGCCTAGCAGACTCGGCCGTGTCACCCGGCCAGCGTCCAGTACCGCACATGACCAGCTCAGCCCAGCTCCGCACTGGGCAGCACACACTCGGAGTCGACCCAAGTCCAGCCTCTCGTGCGACGGGAGAGCTTCGTAACCCACACTAAGCGGACCCGAAGACAGCAAAGAATGTTCCAGACAGCGAAGGCCTCACATCCTCTGCTACCCAGGAAAGAGACCAGGCTTCCAAGTAGGGAGGCATGGCACTCCAGTTACAGGCTTCCTGGGGCCTGGGTTCTTGACTCCCATATGGGAGTTTTGGGGGGATTTTTTTTTCTTTTTGTTTTTGGTAGTAGTGGGGAACCAGGGGTATCCTATCTCTGAGCTATACCCCTCAGCCCAATTTTATTTTATTTTTTCTTTTAAAACAGGGTCTCATCTCACTAAGTTGCTCTGGTGTCAAAGCTGCAATGCTCCCACCTCAGCCTCCCAAGTGCTGGGATTGCAGGTGTGCGCCCACGCCCGGCCCTGGTGGCGCTCTGATGTCCCAGCAAGTTCTCAGACACAGGAGCATGCGGAGCCCCGGTGCATGCAAGTGCTCTGTGCACCGACGCCTCTATCACTCTGAATTACATTATGGTGTAAGGCCGCAATGTGCCGATAAGAGTATATTTAAAAAGAAAAAGAAAAGGGAATTTAATACAAATTCAAAAAAAAAAAAAAAAGAAATGAACTCTGTCAAAAAAGGAAAAGTGACTCATGCCCTCCCTCCCTAGAAATGACTCTCCTCATCCTTAACCATGCAGCCCGCCTCAAGCACGAGCTGCTGTAATCAACGTGAGTCTGCAGAGAAAATAAAAGGCGGCTGGGACTAATCACTCTGCATCTAGTAACGGGGTGCCAAGACCCTCTGAGAGTGTGGGCAGGGAGGGAGGGAGGGGGAAGAGATGTACAGGAGAGAGGGAGGGAGGGAAGGAAGGGAGGGAGGAGGAAGGAAGGAGGAAGGGAGGGAGGAAGGAAGGAAACAAGGAAGGGAGGGAGAGGGAGGGAGGAGCAGAGGGGCCCTGCTTCCCTCGCAGGCCTGCCACAGCAGTCATGAGCCGGGAGCCCAGGTAGACCCAAGTGGCCATTGAATAGGGCTGAAAGCCATAGATATGTAGAGATGCACACCTGTAATCCCAGTACTTGGAGGCTGAGACAGGAAGACCGCAGGTTCAAGGACAGCCTCAGCAAGTAGTAAGACTTTCATCAACCTAGCGAGACCGTTTCAAACTAAAACATTTTTTTTTAAAGGGGCCTGGGGGTGTAGCTAGGAGGTAGATCACCTCTGGGTTCAATCCCTAGTACCACCAAAAAAAAAAAAAAAAAAAAAAAAAAAGGAGGAGTGCTGAGTCCGTGGCCTGCAGGACCCAAGGAGATGGCGGCAGGGATTTCACAAGACCTAGGCCAGGCAGGGTCTCTCGTCCCAGAAGGAGGCGCTGTTTTGCAGAGAGGCGGTCCCTGTGGGCATGCAGATTGCCCGGGCAAACCCAGGGAGGCAGGTGTGAGGTCTAAGCAAATAAAGCCCATCTCTAGGAGCTGGGTGGCCCTGGACTTGTCTGTGTGGCCAAGTTGGCCTGGGAAGCCGGCAGCAGCTGAGCCAGGAGCCAAGCTCACCAGGGAGAGCAGCTGACGGGCAGGCTCCAAGCCCCGCTGCACTGGTCCCTCGGCTCCACGCCCCGGGCAGGCTCCTCTGTGCCTCCCAGAGACCCCCCCTCTTTCACACCTCCCCTCCAAAACCACCTTCCTCCTAACGCCCACCCCCCAGCCCTTCCTGCCTGGCCAGTGCCTCAGAAGCCAGTGCACCTGTGGACCCAGCCACCCCACAGCTCTGCCCCCGACCCTGCACTCGGCCAAAAGCATTTTTGAGGTAGGGGCGATATTTTTAGTTCTGCATGACCAGCTCCTGGCTAAACACCTGGCACTAGCAGGTGCTTATTACTGGACCAAGTAATAAGCACCTCAAGCTGGAATCACCCTGCAACACAGAAAAGGATCCCAGCCGGCCCTGGGACAGAGCGACCCTCTGCGTATTTGATGGCTGTCTCCTCGGTGGCCCGGCTCTGCACAACACAGGGCTACACTGGCCATTCAGCCACGGCAGAGGAAGGCACGATGACAATGCATATCCATCCCTAGCGCTCAGGTCACCTGCCCCTGGCGCTACCAGTGTTTGAGGCCCCCGCCCACCAAGCCCCAGGCCTGCGCCCTTCCTAACCAGGATGCTCCAGGAGAGGCAGTGGGGTCCAGCGAGCCAGGCCGGAGCTGCACTCTGCACTCAGCTGTTGAAGCTAGCTGCCCCAGGCGGCCCACACCCAGAGAGATCAAAGCAAGAGCATCCTCCTGAGGCCATGTGGGCGCGGCCGAGACCAGGTGTCTATACTGCACAGAAGCCAACCCAGATGATCTGTCTCGACAACTTAAGTGAGGTACAATTTACAAGCCATAAAACCCGCCTGTTTTAGGTCTACAGTTGTCTTTAGTAAGTTTACAAAGTTGGGAAACCCTCGCTGATTCCCAGTTTTAAAACACTTCCATCACCTCGGAGAGACGTCTGGGCGTACTAGCCGGCACGCTAGCAATCAACCCGGCCGATCCTGCTCCCCGTCCGCCCCCCACCCGAGGCAACACCAGTCTGTCTCCTGTCTCTATAGGTGTGCCCTCTCTGGACGTTTCTATGAACGGAATCGGACACCATGGGGCCTTTGCATCTGGCTTCTTTCACTTGACGTAATATCTGAGGTCCGTGTATGTCGGCGCAGGGATCGGGGGTCGGCTCGTCCTTACCGCCGAGTAGCGTTTCCTCACATAGATGCGCCCCGTTCGTTTATCCATTCACCGAGTGACGGACATCTGGCTCCTTTCCACTCTTCTGACTACTATGCGTGACACTGCTATGAACATTCATGCACATGTTTTTGTGTCTATATATGTTTCCCCCGGTCTTGCAAAAATACCCGGGAGCAGAATTGTTGGGTCATATGGTAAACATATGTTGGACTCTTTAGGAAACTGAAAGGGATGTCACACTTTGCACCCCTGTCGGCAGTGCATGAGGGTCCTGCCCCTCCACCGCCCTGCCACCCTGGTTACAGTCACCCTGGTTACCGCCACCCAGGCGGGGTAAACTAGGATCGCGGCTAGCTCCCGCTCCATTAAGACTAATGATGCTGTGTCCTTCCAGGTTGCGTATGCGCTGTTTGTTCATCTTTTGTGGCAAAAGAGCTATTCAAATCTTTTGCCAATTTTTTAATTAGGTTGTTTGTCTTCTTATTACTGAGCTTTAAAAGCTCTTTATGTGAATACAAGCTCTTTATCAGATATATGATGCACAAATATTTTCTCTCCGCCTGTGAGTTGTCTTTTCATTTCCTTAATGGTGTCTTTGGAAGTACAGAGAGGTTTTTTAATTTTGATGAAGTCCAATTTATCAACGTGTTAAGTTTCTGGATCCTGTTTCTGGTGTTTTACCAAAGAACTCTTTGCCTAACCCAAAGCCATGAATATTCTTCTCCTGTTTTCTTCTAAACCTTTTGTACTTTCCGCTCTCACACTCTGGTCTGCGGTTCCCTTGGAGTTATTCCTTTCTGCTTCGAATTATTCCCCAGTCACATAATGCTTCCTCCATGCTCCACTCACACCTGCCACTCACACAGCTCATGCCTCCCCCCGCCCCACTGGACTCTGCTGATCCCCCTGGACCCTCCCCAAGCCCCCGGAGTCCTGACAACAGGGGGCTGCGCTTGCAGGGTGGCCTGTCACTGTCTCCCATTGACAGGCCTTCCCGTGAGGACACGCCAGGCCCGCCAGGCTCACAGTGTCTGACAAAGAAAAGGGGCCTGTTAAACATAAGCACGGTGTTTAAAACCCCAAGACACATTTTATAAAAACCCCAAGATGCATTGTATAGAAATGGCCAATGGTTCATTATTATTCATAAGGGCAAAAATTGAAAATATCTCAAATTTCACTGGAGAGCAAATGAATGGCTGTACAATTCTGACATCTCCTCATGGTGTACTTTTTTTTTTGAGTAATCAATTACAATTGAATTTTTTAAAGAATGTATAAAAGCATGAGGGAAAGCTGAGGTGGTTACACAAAAAGTAGTCTAGGCGACTCTATGTGATGGAATAATTTTCAACTATTCATATATGTATTTAAAAAAAAAGATGAATAAAATACTGCAAGGAAATAGCACAAAGCATTGATAGTAATCTTTTATGGGCCTCCTGAGATCTATTTCCCTCTCTTCTTTGTGCTTTTCTATGATGCTAAAAACACACAGAACAAAACCATTTTCTAAAAGATAAGAATATTCCTTAAGTGCCCTGAAACCATAACTGTTTTTCAAAAAAAAAAAAAAAAAAATAGGATTCTAAAAGCTAACTTCACATTTTGTTCTGATCTTGGTAAGAAAGATTTCCACTTTTGTCCAATTCACTTTCAGCAAAGCATATGAACTATTGGTTATCTTAGAGAAATTGTTCGGCAGCTGGGTGTGGTAGCGCGCGCTTATAATCCCAGTACTTGGGAGGCTGAGACCAGAGGATCTGGGTTTGTGGCCAGCCTCAGATACTTAGTAAGGCCCTCTGCAACTGAGTGAGACCCTGTTTCAAAATAAAGAATAAAAAGTAGGGCTGAAGGTATAGCTCAGAGGTAGAATATCCCTGGGTTCAATCTCCAGTATCTAAAAAAAAAAAAAATGTGATGCACGTTTGTAATTCTGGTACTTGGGAGGCTGAGACAAGAGGATCACAGGTTCACCACCAGCCTCAGCTACTTAATGAGGTCCTCCACAACTCTGTTTCAAAATAAAGAAGAAAAAATAGGGCTGGGGATGTAGCTCAGAGGTAGATTGCCCCTGGGTTCAATCCCCAGTACCACACACACAAAAAAAGAGAGAAATCGTTCAGCCATATTCTGGTCAAAGAATTTCAGATGGAGTCAGACTCCTTGGTTGTTTTAGAAGACATGTAACTAGAACATAATCCCAGGAGCCACCTCCTGTCCACACCCGCGCCCCTCGGAAGCTCTACCTGGGCAGAGACGTGCTGATCTGCAGCCGCGGCAGGGCCGGGATGACCTCGACGCTGGAGCCGCTGGTCTTTATCCCAGGGAGGTCGTCGAGCAGACAGTCACTGAAGACGCCAAAGACGGTGGTGCGGTAGCCTGGAACACAAGACAAAGGTCCTCACGTTCCCTGACAAGCTTGGCAAGATGAGTGTCCCACACCGGTGGCAGAAATGCCGAGGGTGACGTGGGCTTCCTCTTCACAAGGCCTGACCCCATCGCCCGCAGGTTCCCCTCCAGGGCCCCCAACCCCAGACACCCTCGGCATCCGCATGCCTCACGGAGCTGGTAACGGAGCCCATGTCCTATTTCACGAGGGGAGAGGTGGAAGTCCCTGCAAACTACCACTCCCCACTTTTTTTTTTTTTTTTTTTTTTGCAGTATTGGGAATGGAACCCAGGGGCATTCTACCTGTGAGCTACACCCCCAGCCCTATTTTTTATTATTTATTTTGAAACAGGGTCTCACTCAGTTGCAGAGGGCCTCACTAAGTAGCTGAAGCTCGCCTCGAACCCGGATCCTCCTGTCTCAGCCTCCCAAGTACTGGGATGACAAGCATGCGCCACCATGCCCGCCTCTCTCAACAACTTGATAATCAGTATCTCCACCCTTTACTAACTAACTTGCTTTTCCGATTTCTCGGTTTCTAAAATGAGAATGATCATTAATATCCCTTTCCAGGACAGAATGTGACTTAATGAACATCTAAAAAATGCTTCAGACTCTTCCGTTGAGAGACAGACGTTCAAGAGCCACTTATTGTTATAACGGCTGCCACGTGAGATGGCAAATCTGCTATATGTAGACCAGTACTGTACTTTAAGACTAGCAAGTCTTCCATGCCAAGAAAAAATCTGTTGGTTAGATAAGAATGTGAAATTGTTTAAGCAAGACTTTAAAATGGCCTTTGAAATTCTGATAGGTGATTATCATAAACAATACTCAGTGTGTAACGAAATACCCAGCGGCTAGATGCCCAGGGTGACGACTTTCCTGCCTTCATGTTGAACTGTTATATCCTAAGGGATAAGGACACTGCTTTCTCAGAGGCAAATCAGGCCTCACATCCCTCACCTCCACCCGCTCGAGCTGCTCCCTCAACTTGACTCCACCACCAGCCATGGCTCCCACGTTCCCTCCTTTCTAGTGAGCTCTCAAAGGGCTTCTTTCGCTGGAAAACATATTTCTCTCCCAAAACCTGTCTCTGCCACCAACACTCACCATTACCATTTTTCTCTATGTAAAACCTGATTCAGACACGCAGGGAGGCACACACCTGTATCCCAGTACTTGGGAGGCTGAGACAGGAGGACTGTAGTTTCAAGGCCAGCCTCAGCAACTTGGTAAGACCCTATTTCAAAATTAAAAATAAGACTGTGGGTGTGGCTCAGTAGCAAAGTGCCCCTGGGTTCAATCCCCAGTGCCACACAAAAAGAAAAAAAAAAAAAAAAGAAATTTGATACTGTGTGGTTTTGTCAGCTAGGTAGCCATTATCT
This sequence comes from Graphiurus murinus, assembly GCA_004027655.1. Lineage (NCBI taxonomy): Eukaryota > Metazoa > Chordata > Mammalia > Rodentia > Gliridae > Graphiurus > Graphiurus murinus. The sequence continues at coordinate 45,053 of PVLC010002560.1, forward strand.
TACGATTCTTAATTAAAAATCCATCATTTTACTTTTCTCACCCACTGCTGAAATCAATGGTCACATACACCCAAGTCTGAGGACAAAAGCTAGACGCCAGCCCCTGGGGAGCGTGACAACTGCCAGCCCCTTGGCTCCATCTGCAAGGTGGCAGGAGAGAGCAGAGACAGGTCGCCCCAAGGCTCACCTCCACGAGGTCACCATGAGATGTACACTCAGCCTCGACACCTGGGCCCTGTCCTGCGGGGTGAGGGCCAGAGCAGAGGAAGGGCCCCGACACACACCCCCACAGCAGAAGCACACTCAAAACCAGTTTTTTCTCAGGTCACACCCCAAAGAAATGCAATCTCATTATCTTTTTCTTTGGGGTACTGGAAATTGAACCCAGGAGCATTCTATCTCTGAGCTACATTCCCAGCTCTTTTTATTATTTATTTTTGATACAGGATCTCACTAAGTTGCTGAGGACCTCCCTAAGTTGCTGAGGCTGGTCTCAAACTTGTGATCCTCCTGTCTCAGCCTCCCAAGTACTGGGATGACAAGCATGCACCACGGCACCCAGCTTCTTCATTATTTATTTATGTATTTGTTTGTTTGTTTGTTTAGGCACTAGGAATTTAACCCAGGGGCATTCTACTTCTGAGTTACACCCCCAGTCCTTCTTATTTTTTATGTTGAAACAGGGTCTTGCTAAGGTACTGAGGCTGGCCTTGAACCTGCGATCCTCCTGTCTCAGCCTCCCGAGTCCTAAGATTGCAGGTATGCACCACTGTGCCGGGCTTCTTCGTTATCTTTCTGTTGCTAAGGACTAGAAGGACAGGTGACCTGCTTCACGCTCAACGAGGCAAAACGAGAGTCCAGCAGCCGTCTGCGAGCGGACTCCATCAAGGAATCCTCCTTACCATTCACAGTGATCGTGCCGGTGGTCTGTGGGACCCCAACGAGCGTCACGGGGTACAGACCAGACTCTGCGGGGAGGGAGAGCGCGGCAGGGAGGGACTCGAACTCCACTCCGCTGGTGAGAAGCCCCTGCAGCAAGAGAAGGACACTGTGAGTCGGCCCAGCCAGAACCCATCGGGGATGGCCAGTCCCAGAGCCACCTGAGACTGTCACCACGGGCACGCTCAGGACTGTCAGAATGAAAACAACGATGGCTTTTACAAAACCCACGAGGCAGCCGGGCGTGGTGGCGCACACTTGTAATCCCAGCATTCGGGAGGCTGAGACCGGAGGATCCGGGTTCGCGGCCAGCCTCAGCTACCTAATGAGGCACTCCGCAACTTAGTGAGACCCGGTTTCAAAATAAAGAATAAAAAATAGGGCTGGGGGTGTAGCTCGGAGGTAGAATGCCCCTGAGTTCAATCCCCAGTACCGCAAAAAAAAAAAAACCCACAAGGAATGCAGGGGATGACAAAGTGTGTGTGACACAAAACAACCTGGGTGTGGGTCACACTGGTTTCTCGGGGGATAACAATCCCACCTGTTTGTTGTTTTTCTGATAATTGTTTTGTTAACCAAAGAAGAAGATGAACCTAACAAAATATTTTCTTTGTGAACAAAAAAGAAAACCAAGATGAAATATGGAAATATATCACCAGGTACTATCCCTCCAGGATATCTATTAATTATCGATTCATTTCAATATATACCAGGCTCTAAGCATGCTAGTGAAAAAGACACAGTCCCTGCCTGTGACGGCAACAGCATAGGGACCTCCGCTCCCAGGGACATCTGCTTCTGCTTCTCAGAAGCGCAGTAGGGGTCTCACCCAGCACAACAGGGTAAGAAAAAGCATTTAAAAATGCATACAATCAGTTATTCATGAAAAAATACACCATGAACATAGAAAACCCTATGGGAGCCGGGCGCGGTAGCACACACTTGTAAATGGGTGTTTTTAGCCCCAAACGACCAGTGGCTGGCAGCACATACCATGTTCTCCACTCGGAGCTCAAACGGCATCGGGTTGTACACCATCAGCTGGACCTCGCACACGTCTCCCTGGACCCACTGGAAATCTACGACACAAGAACCGCCCGTTAGTTCCAGCGCTGCCCCTTCCTAACGTTCTGCCCCAGAAGGAGCAGAAGGGACGGGAATCGGTAGCTGAGGAGAGGACCTCACTGCATCGGGCCCTGCCTGTCCCACTTGGGCACCGTGTCACAGCCTGGACTGGCAGCACCCAGCCGTCCCTTTGTTGAATCGCTCCCCATTCTCGCTGTGTCTCGGCACCACACACGTCCTGAAGACGCTCTCTAAATGGCAGGCAGGTGCTTCAAGAACTTCCTCTCACTTGATCTCAGAAGGCCCCTGAGTCAACTTCTAACGTCCCCATTCTGTAGGTGACGCTATCAGTCGTTCCAGGTAACAAGCGAGAAGTTGGAATTGTAGGGCTAGGCTGCAGCCAGCTTCCTCTGGCAGCCCTAGCCTGTCCCGCCTCTAAACCTTGCCCGGGGGCAGCCTCTGCCCTCAGCACAAAGTCTGGCAGTGCCATGGGGTCCCGTCACAAAGGACAGGGGACCCTTCACCCCACCACGCCCCAGCCCAGCATGTGCTGCAATCTTCTCTGCAGAGTAGAGCTCAGAGGACGACCACGCTGGCCCGAGGGCAGACGGCCATGGTTAGAACATGGTTCCAGTGTGTCCCAAGGGTTTGGGCATTGAAATTGAATCCCCGTGTGAAGGATGAAGGGGTGGAAACTTAATCCAATTATGGTGTTCAGACGTGGGGCCTTGGAAAGCAATTAGGCTTAGATAAGGCCCATCAATGGATCCTGGTGGCTGCATAAAGAGACGGAGTCCAGAAGAGACACAAACAACGTGCTCCCTGTCTCCTCCATGTGATAGCCCAGGTCTTTCTGGTTTCTAGGACGTCCACAAAGTCACCTTTTTACAGTGGATTTTCAGAAAATCATATCTAGGGGCAACTTCATGACAAAGGCAGCAAACCACATGAGAGTGTAGACACGCAGGCACACATGCATTCGTGTGTGCACACACACAGGTGAAGTGTCCCTGGATTCTGTCTGAAAACTCTAGGAATGCCTCAGGAAGCCAGGCACGGGGCGTGGTGAGAGAGCGGGACGGAATCCTACCTATTTTCTTGCTCCGCTCTTCCCCGCGGTTGTGAGCGATGATGGGCGAGTAGATGAAGGGGCTCTTGGCCGACACGTTCTGACCCAGCAAGCTTTTCATCTTCTGCGGCCGGAGGCTGGCGGGAAGGCTCAGCAGCTTCACGTGCCTGTGTTGCAAACAGAACACAAACGCACGGAGGCCTTGTCAGTAACCTTCCCCAACACCGGAGTGAAGAAGCGCAGCAGAGGAAGGCGGGTTCTCAAACTCGGGATGGGCTGTAAACTCGGGCCACCCCAGGCAGGGACAACCTGGACTGAGAAAGCACGGGCCAAACCTCCCAGCATCACTCCTCCACTGCACACGGAAAAGTGGGTGAGGGGTCACTTTTCTTACAAAATGGTCCAGCGATAGCACATTACACCTTTATGACGGCAGACTCACAAGCCTCTTTCCTTCCCGTGCAGAAGTTATCTCTGCCTGGAGAGCCCTTCCAGGTGTTCCAGGGCAGCGAACTCAACAGAGACATCTCAATCACCCCTGCCTCCAGAAGACTCTCTGATGCTCAGGGGACATTCATCAAACTGAGCTGAGGCATGATCCCTACCTAGCATCTTTTTATGCTGAACACCTAGCATGGTAAATAACACCGGGTATCTGATAGATACCTACTGAGTATCTAATGGGTGAGTGATGGTCACTCACCCATCACGCAACATCTTGTGGCAAATGTGACTTTATAAGAGGCGCCTCCCCCCATAAAAGCAATCATTCAAGACACCTGACCCACAGGAAACAATTCATTTAGCATGAATCGCTGCAGAACTAATAAGACTGTATTTGGCCCATGAGGCTGTCACAAGGACCGCAGAATTCCAGCGCTAGAGTGTGCAAGATGGTATTATTTTTATAGATTCCATTGGGAAACTGTTGACATTTGAAAAGCTTGACTTTCCTCGGCACACCATGGCTAGTTGAGATCATGCTAAGCAACAGTGGAATGCTAATTAGGAGAGTGATATAAAAACCAATTGGTAGAGGGGACTGGTACAGTAAAAACAGCTCACCTCTTCCCCCGGTTTCCAGGTCAGCCTTGTTTACAGGGAAACACGTCTGGGGCTTCCTGGGTATCACGTAACAGCAGGTCTATTATATATCAGGATGAGCCCCGCCCATCCTGGTACAAGGTGGAGGCCATGCTATCCCTGGTCCTGGTGAGACTGAAATCGCCAGTCAGGCTGCTATGGGGAGGCCAGCCCACCCGGCCCTGAATGTTATCGCACATCTCCTGTCTCCAGACAGCTCGAGTGTAAGAAATTCGTAGGGGAGGCTATGGCTTGGCAATTATACCAACCTGAGGGAAAACTCTGGACCATGGTCTAGAGCTGGTGAGACCCCAGAGGCCGCATCCTAACTAGTGTCCGAGATGCTGAAAAAGTATCCCGAGTGTTGAGCCTCCAAGGTCCGTTTTAAATACATGCCTGGCTTCTTCCCAAAATTTGGGCTTGGGAGGTGAAAACTAACCTGAAACTTTAAATTTTAAGGACACCCAAGCCGGGCACAGGGGCATATGCCTATAATCCTAGTGCTTGGGAGGCTGTTAGAGTTGGATACAGTGTCCCCTAAAGGGCTCATTTATTAGTGTTTGGAGCTGATATAATTGAGTCTTGAGGGTTCTGGATAAATAATTGTAACGATTTACCTGGGTGGTGACCCAGGCCAATAGGGGCTGGAGGTGGGTTCCTGGAGCACAGCCTTGGGGATTTTACAATTGGTTCCTCCTCCCGCTCACTTTCTCTCTTGTTCCCGGCCTCCATGATGTGAGGAGCACAGCCCACGTGCTCTCCTTCTCTCTGCCTCCCACTGCCTAGCCCTGAGATCTGCGGTCCCCGGCCTCACATGGCCTGAACCTAAACTGTAAGAAAATACATCTCCTTTCCTCTAAGTTACGTGGTCAGTCTTTTTAGGTTATAGCTGCAAAGATGCTGACCAGAACAGAGGCTAAGGCAGGAGATCGCAGGTTCAAAGCCAGCCTGAGCAACTTCAAGAGCCCCTGTTTCAAAATAAAAAAAATAAATAGGGATGGGGGTATAGCCCAGAGGGAGAACACCCCTGGGCTGAATCCTCAGTATAAATGAATGAATGAATGAGTAAATAAATAAATAAATAAATAAATAAATAAATAAATGTGCCCAAGCCACTCAAAGCCCACTCTGGGTAGAAGGTTAGATCTTTATCCATTTAAATACCCTCATGGACTCCAGAGCAAATCTTTGCCAGGCTGAAGAAGCTCAATGTCAACTCATAAGTAAATAAATATGTGTATCTGATGATTCCCCACCCCCTCATTGCTGCCCCCAAATTAAAGTCTCAGTGGTTAACTGAAAAGGACACCTAAACCCTACTCCGATGACTTCTTTAAATAGTCCACAACATAATCCTTCAGGGCCTGATATTCTACTATTGGCTGTGATGTATACATTTCATCCTTTTTGTGGAAAATTCCGTGAGGAATAAAGTAAGTCCAGCCGTGATGTCAGCCGGCTGCCCTCTGCTGCCCCGGCCGGAGCCTGGCGGCCTCCCAGGGCTGAGATCACACTTGACCACGGCGGATCCCAGTGCGGTCAGCCGAGGCCAGGTCTGTCCTCGGCTCTCAGTGCGCGTCTGATTAACTGAATTTTAGAGAACAATTATATAGGGATGTGTTCTGGCTCCTTTCCCTATTAACCTGCCTCATCATCACTTGAAAACTCTTTGGGGTGAGCCTAGTCCACGCTCCATGCTCTGGAGAACAGGTGAGCATTTCCCTGAGATGGTGTCATTGTCAAAAACTAAGGAAGGCCTCAATGGAAAAGAAAATGACTCCACTCAACAACTACTACTATTTCTTCCTCCTCCTCCTCCTCCTCCTCCTCCTCCTCCTCCTCCTCTTCTTCCTCTTCTTTTTCTTCTTCTTCTTCTTCTTCTTCTTCTTCTTCTTCCTTGTTCTTCCTTGTTCTTCTTCTTCTCCTCCTTTTCCTCCTTCTTCTCCTCCTTCTTTTCCTTCTTCTTTTTCTGTTGTGCTGGGAATTTACCCCAGGGACATTCTACCTCCAAGCTACACCCCCAACCCTATTTTACTTTTTCATTTTGGAAACAGGGTCTCACTAAGTTGCTGAGGCTGGCTTTGAACATATGGTTCTCCTGTCTCAGCCTACTAGGATTCTAAGTGTGTGCCACCATGCCCAGGTCCAATCATTTATTCTAAAATGAAACAAAGAAAATCATAGTTTTGCGCCATCTCCAACAGTAAGTTAGTTTGTATTTAACGAGTCTATACAGCAAGTCTGAAAACTGATTCACTGATTGTACACATTTTTAACCACCTCATTCCGTCACACAACAAGTAATGTTAGTCGTACAGATTACTGAGCTCCTCCTATGTCCATAGGGCTGACTTGTGATGCCTAGCTTGAATTTTTTTTTTTTAGTTAAACTGACAAAGTCCATATTCCCATGCCCTGGACTTGGAAGCATTTGGTTAATAGATTCAAATTGTCCCAGACTTGCTTCTAAGAGAAAATGTGGCCCCGTCCACAGCTTCGCACCGTCTTCCTTCAGGTGGAGACGAGGAGCAGAGGTTTGCAGAGGCAGACAGCACTCTGTGCGGCCGGAGTGCGTCCTTAGCCATTCCACGCTAAGCTGCCAAAGGCCCAAATGCACAGGTTCTGATGCAGCACTAATGACACGGTGTGTCACTCTCTGTCAGTGTCCCCAAACACCTTCCATCCCTCTGATGCCTGAGAACACGGCTCTGTGTTCCCTGCTCCACGCCTTGCCAACGCTCGCTCGTAAGAACTCACATTCGTGAAGGAAGGCTCGCTGCAACGGCAGCCCGCCCGTGACCCGGGAGGGCCGCACTGTGGAGCTGAGCGAGCCAGGTGACAGAGCGCCTTGGTGCCCATTCCCCCGGGAGAACCGTATGGACCCCACCATGTCCTGCACCAGGCCCTCAATGTGACTGACAGGAGCCAGTACCAAGACAACTGTGGGAAACCTGTGTAGGCCTTCAAGGGGGTGTTGCAGAGGGTGTGACTCAATGTATCCCTTTAGGAGAGTCAGGAATTTCCCATAAGCCCCCTTGCCATGAAGAGACAGATTTCCCCAATGTGGATGCCCAGCATCTGTTCACAAGAGACAGAGGACCTTGCAGCCAGCCGTGCCTCCTTCTTGTTAGTGACACTGGAGTGGCCTTTCGCCTCTCCGGCCATCACCTAGGATCTTAGGATTTCTATGCACTAACGGAGCTCGCTCGTGTATTTCCCTACCCTACCCTTGCTTTCCCTTCACTTCAGCTACTTTCACTATTTTGAGCGTCCTATTCATAACATGCTTTATGAAATACAACAAGATATGTGCCAGCATCCTTATCATTTGGAACCATTTTGGGGTGAGTCTGGTTCATGCGAGACTAAGGAACATAGGTGCAGAATATGTGCATCGTAGACAGGCAGCGTGCCTCGCTCTGCCCACCGAGCACCAACGGCAAGGAGCACCCAGGGGATGCCTCTACAGCCCACTCTCCACTGAAAGGAGCCAGGGCTCTCCGGAGCAATGGCTGCTCAGGGCTCAGGGCTCAGAGCAGGGAGGGAGCCAGGTGTGGTGGCGCACGCTTGTCATCCCAGCATTTGGGAGGCTGAGACCGGAGGATCCGGGTTCGCGGCCAGCCTCAGCTACCTAGTGAGGCCCTCTGCAACTTAGTGAGACCCTGTTTCAAAATAAAGAATAAAAAATAGGGTTGGGGGTATAGCTTGGAGGTAGAATGCCCCTGAGTTCAATCACCAGTACCGCAAAAAAAAAAAAAAAAAAGAGCAGGGAGGGGACAGGTAAGCCCACAGCATGTCTCTGTGCAGAAAAGGAGGAAGTGTCCGCAGAATGATTAGCCCCTGACAAAGGTCACAGGAGCCACCTGGACAGGGCTCCCACAAGCCACCTCAGGGATGGCTTGAGCGTCAGAACAATGATAAGACAGATCTTCTCATAGAAATAAATAACTAGAAACAATGAGTCTACAGCAAGATAAATAGAGCCGACATAACTACCGCGGCTCCATTTTCCAGCTCTGAGACTTTCTGGCTTTAGATAATATGGATTTCCAAAAGTAAATAAAGTTACATTTCAGCAGTTCTTGAGAGAGTGATGGAACTTAATTCAGTTGATTTAATTTAACATGTACAGGCAAAGCAATAACTGATATGAAACAGTAGAGTGAAGGGACTTTTTTTTTTTCCTTTTTGGCACTGAGGATTGAACCCAGGGGCACTCTACCTCTGAGCTATACCCCCAGCCCTATTTTATTTTTTATTTTGAAACAGAGTCTTGCTAAATTGCTAAAAGTCTCACTAAGTTGCCAATGCGGGTCTTGAACCTGCGATCCTCCTGTCTCAGCCTCCCAACTACTAGGATTACATGTCCTTGCCCAAGGTCACAAGCTAGCGGAGATCAAACCCAGAGACCAAAAGTTCAGTCACAGGGCTGCCTCAGTGATCAGTCATCTGTCCCTTGAGCTCATGTGAGGACACAGGGCCAGCCCTCCCAGCTTCAAGACAAGAGGCCTCAGCACTGGGACATCTAATACGGCATCAAAAGCCCAGAATGTTCTAGAGGTTCCAAATGTTCTATTATAGGTGGCTCTCTAATTTTAAAAAGGTCCAAGGTTATGAAGCAGATTAAAAAAATGACTAAGAAGGGCTTTTCTAGCCTTTTATTTTTAAAAAATGAACCATGACCTTAACCCCAAATCCAATACATTCCACTTTAAGTCTTGCTCATAAGTCTCATAAGGGACAAGGGAACAGCCTGGCACAGAGTGACCGCACCCTTCCTCAGGCCTGTGCACCCACACTGCGGGGCACCTCGGGGCACCTCGGGGCCCTCCTGAGAGCCTGCGGGAGGCGGGTGGCCGGGCTCCTTCTCACTGCCGCCTGGCGACTTTGCGGAGCCCCCTTACGAGCACCCTTCCGGATCCCCACCAGGACCCAAGTGTGTGCAGTGACCCAGCCTGCAGTTCCTCCCGGGGCAACACGAGCATTCTGTGGTGGTGTCGTTACTGGGAAATGAACCCGGGGCATCCTACCTCTGAGCTACACCCCCAGTCCTTTTTATTTTTTTTATTTTGAAACAAAGTCTCGCTAAATGGCTAAGACTGGCCTCAAACCTGCGACCTTCTGTCTCAGCCTCCCAAGCACTGGGATCACAGATGGGGGCCACTGTTCCTGGCCCAACACAGACGCTTCATTCGGCAGTGCTGCACTTGCTTCAGGGAAGTGCGGAGAGAAAGAAACCAACATATAGTAAATGCCATACCATACACTCCTGTGGATTCACTGGATTCTCATAACGACTTAATGCCGTGGGTTTAACTCTTAATGGGGGGAGGGGCCTGTAAGCAAACCGATCCCTGGAGAGGCAGGTGACCTAGCCTATAAGACGGCAGGAGAAGCCTATAAAACGGCAGCCGGGCCGGGGTTCCCAGAGACCCCACACCTTCCTCGCACGGAGCCCCGGGTCTCAGCACTTGTTCGCCACAGCGAAATGCCACGTTTCAACCAGTCCTTTTCAGCCTTCCAGCAAACCTCTCAGAAATTCAGAAATCACCTCTCGAGATTAGTTCATAAACCTTAAGTACCCACTTCGCCGGCGCCAAAGGGCCTCAGCGCTCTTAAAACTCTTAGAACCTGGTAAGAGAGACAGCGACCCAGGAAGGGGACCACGGGACGTGGTACACGGTGGCAGCTACCCTGTGGGGGTCAGTGGCAGGTTCCGTGGATCGGAGAGAACCAGCCTCGCCCCAGGCGGCGGCAGCACAGGGTCCCAGGAGCCTGGCCGATGGAGACCGACAACGTGGGTGAGCCCCAGCCAGCAGGGTCAGGAGCTTCAGGGAAGCGTCGGGCCTGCATTTTCTCACCCGTGGGACACCTGTATGCCTGCTCGGACCCGGCAGGGGCACTGCGGTGCGCGCCTGCCCGCCAGCGGTGTGGTCTCACCTGACAATGGGCAGCTTGGTGAAGGGCACAGGGGGCAGCGTCAGGCCGTCCGGTAGGGTGATGGGCTCCATCGTCCCGGGGCACTTGGATGTGTAGTTCTCCAAGCTCTGAGTTACGTCTTTCTTTTCTGAAGATGAAAACAAACAGAAGTCAAAGTGGGTAGCCCCCATTATCACCATTATAATAATAATAATAATAATAATTATTATTATTATTATTATTATTATTATTATTATTATTATCATTCAGAGCAATCCAGGCGGGTCCGAGTCCAGTCTTCCAGCAGAAATCAAGGGACACTGACTACCAGAGACAAGAATGAAGCCGACCCCTGATTGGATTAATTTGATTACCCGCTAGTGACTGCTCCACTTAAGGGCCTCTGAATAAGAGGAAACTAAGTTACCATCTCTAGAAGCTGCCCATTTTGCAAGAAAATGAATCCTCACTGACCTCCAGAAAAGTCAGGCAGGACTGCAGGATCGGTATATTTCATATCGAGAATTTCCCACCAATTACTGGGTACCAAGCCCAATGCCGGGGCCCGCCTGCAGGAACTTGCAGTCGGTCGACAGGACAGATACTTTAGCAAATAATCACCAATCCACGCATTTGATTCCAACGTGGAACTCTGTGAGGTAAGACTGCTTTTCTCCCCACCCTGTCCCTTTCATTAGGAGGGAGGAAAAGAGAATACAGGTGGTGGTAACAGTATTTGCTTATGAGCCAGGTGGTGATGCATGCCCATAATCCCAGTACTTGGGAGGCTGAGATGGGAGGATTGCAGGTTTGAGGACAGCCTCAGCAAGTACTGAGACTCTCAGCAACTTATGGAGACCCTGTTTCCAAATAAAAATCAAATATGACTGGGGGTGTAATTCTGAGGTAGAAGGCCCCTGGGTTTAATCCCCAGTACCACACAAAATACCAAACAAATTATATATATATAATTGCTCAGACACCAGGACATCCCAGCACCATGTGCCTGCAGACAGTAAGGACCCAGGATGGCAGGTGACGCTGTCCCCGCAGTAGAAATGAGCAAAGGGAACAGCTTGTCAAAGGTCAAGTGAGAGTCCAGGGTCCTCTCACTACAGTGTTTTAAAGAATTAAGAGCCGGGCGTGGTGGCACACGCTTGTAATCCCAGCACTCGGGAGGCTGAGACTGGAGGATCTGGGTTCGCGGCCAGCCTCAGCTACCTAGTGAGGCACTCTGCAACTTAGTGAGACTCGGTTTCAAAATAAAGAATAAAAAATAGGGCTGGGGTGTAGCTTGGAGGTAGAATGCCCTTGAGTTCAATCCCCAGTACCGCAAAAAAAAAAAAAAAGAATTAAGAAAAATAAATCGGGCCTGGTGGTGCACCCCTGTAATCCCAGTAACTGGGAGGCTGAGACGAGAGGATCACAGGTTTGAGGACAGCCTCAGCAACTTAGCAAGAGTCTCAACAACCTACCAAACTCTGCTTCAAAGCAAAAGATACAAAGGGCTGGGGGTTTAGCTGGGAGATAGAATGCCTCTGGATTTAATCCCTAGTATCATGAAAAGAAAAAGAATTAAGAAGAATATGGACTTGGGAGATGGTGTGAATAGAGAAGTTCATATCCCTGGCATCTCCATAAAAATCCCAGAGAAAGCCGGGTGTGGAGGCGCACGCTTGTAATCCCAGTACTTGGGAGGCTGAGACCGGAGGATCTGGGTTTGTGGCCAGCTTCAGCTGCTTAGTGAGGGACTCTGCAACTTAGTGAGACCCTGTTTCAAAATAAAGAATAAAAAATAGGGCTGGGGGTGGAGCTCGGAGGTAGAACGTCCCTGGGTTCCATCCCCAGTCCCGCAAAAAAAAAAAAAAAAAAAAAAGCCAGAGAAAGTCAACATGGAGAAGACAAGAACTAGACTATGAGAAGGACACAGAGGGAACCACTGGTGAAGCACGTGAGACCCAGGTGGGAGTACATGGCTTGGCCTCCCTACTGTCACGTGGCCGCCGGAGGGCCTGTGTTCAGCTTTCTGCGCCTTGTTTTCCTGCAGTAAGGCCAGTGCCTGTGTAAGGAATCGCTAAGGATAAAATGAGATACTGCATTAAAAAACAGTGACCCACAGATAAGAGCCCGGGGTAAGAGGTTATGTCGACCCGTTATTATCAACTGCCATCGAGCTACGCTTAAGGAAATGCCAGACAGTGACAGAGAACAGGCAAATGGCCGTGGAGTGGGGGGCGCTGCAGGCCGCGGCCCACCAGTGACAAATACCAGAGATTTCCCGTCCACGCAGCCTGCTGTAGGAAGCCGAACGACTTGTGAGTACTGCCCCAGCAAAGTTCATCTGCAGCCTCAGAAAAAGCTTCTAAATAATCAAATCACTTCCAATTTATAGATGATAGGTCTCCCAGGGGGCGCCAGCTGATACCATGCAAATTATCTCATTTGCCTAATGCTGGATAGAACACTGTGGTTTAGGTGTCTTATTAGGCTGAATTATACCGGCTTCAGACCCATGCTCAGTAAATGCTGCTTAAATGAAGAAATGAGTCCCTCTGCAGAGCCTAATGCCACTTGCAGAGTTACCCAAGGAGGAGTCACCAGAGCACTTGATGTGTCCCAGCTGCCAGTGGCATTGTTGGAGTGGCAGGATGCACATGGGGAGGAGCTGGGGGGCTGCACCCTGCTGGGCCACCTCACAGGGGCCTGTAGATTTCCCATGGGGGAGCCTCAATATCCACCCAGTCCCCGTGATTGCAGCGGGCACCCCTCTCCAGCTGTGCCTGGTGACACCCTGCCAGATATGGCTTCTTATTACCTGTTGCTACAGCCTGTGTCGCCCAAAATTCACATGTTAGGAACCTCTTCTCTATGCAGCGGTCCTGGAGGCTGGCCTTCTGGAAGGTTCTAGGTCACAAGGGCTTCTGCCTCAGGAGCAGATGAATGTCGTTACAAAAGGGCTTGCTGGAGGAAATTCGGCCCCTCTTGGTCCTTTCTGCCTTCCACCTTCTGCCGTGTGAGGACACAGTGGTCCCCCTGCTCTGATGGGCACAGCACTTGGTGCGCCATCTTGGAAGCAGACTACCATCCGCAGCAGACGCCAGCTCCTTGGTCTTGGACTTGCAGTCTCCAGAATGATGAAAAGCGAATTTCTGTTCTTTATAAAATACCCAGCCGGCCGGGCGTGGTGGCGCACGCTTGTCATCCCAGTACTTGGGAGGCTGAGACTGGAGGATCCCGGTTCCCGGCCAGCCTCAGCTACTTAGTGAGGCCCTCTGCAACTTAGTGAGACCATGTTTCAAAAATAAAGAATAAAAAATAGGGCTGGGGGCGTAGCTTGGAGGTAGAATGCTCCTGAGTTCAATCCCCAGTACTGTAAATTAATTAATTAATTAAAATACTCAGTCTATGGCATCCTGTTAGAGCAACACAGACAGACTCAGACACTTGCCATCAAACCAATGCTGCTCTTCTCCTGGGGTGGAAGAGGGACAGAGAAGATAACAAGACAGTTTTCAGCAAGGTCTCCCATCTCCCTTGCTGATACCACACTCATGCCCAGAAGTGCCCACTGCCTCTCGGAGCCTCTGCGGGGCACAAACAAAGGGACCACTTCTAGCTTCCTTCTTCCGCTGTGACCGTGGGACCCCGGGGTCGCTGTAGGGAGGTTTCCAGAGGGAGGAGTTGGCGTGTGGACCATCCACTGTTCAGTTCCCACCGACCTTGCTCCTACCAGGACGGGGCATCTGCCGGCAACTGTTGCCTGGCCCGTTATTTCACCAGGGATCACAACATGGTGATTTTCTAGTTCCTTCATTTTCCTCTACTTATAACCTAGAATTTGTCTTTAAGGAAGGGTTTTTTCCTCATCAACCACTTGGTTATCCTAAAACACAGATGCTATGGACAGGAGGTTTCACAGGCGTCTTTGCCTGCGTCTACTGGGTAGAGAATGACATCCTATTGCCTTCAGTACAGACCAAGGAGTTGTGGATCCATTAGGAGCTGGCGGTTTTTTATATAGTTGGTTGTTGGCACGTTCTTTTTGATGTTCAAAGCCCGTCTTTGGCCAATAGGAGCCCCTTTGAGTAGGTTCTTGGGTCCCTTGGATAAGGCCCCATGATTCTTTCCTAGCTTTCTTCCTTTCCAGCTCCAGTCCCAGAATCAAACCACTTCTCCAAGGACCACGGCCTCCTTTTAGTGGTGAACAGTGTTTAGGGACCAACGCCTGGCTACTGGATTCTCACCGTCTCTCTAGGCCACAGAGGACTAAACAATTCGCAACATTTTTAAAGCACTGAGATTATGATTTTTACTTTCAAATTGTTTTCAAAGTTTGACACCTAAAGATGAAAGGTTTTGTACTACAAGCTCTTTAAAGTGAAGAATAGCTGTCATCGCTCACAATTATGTTTTCTGAGCAGTTACTATGCGCCAAACGTTATACTATGTTCTTCAGGCTCTAAGACCCTCGAGGCAAGGGGTCCTCTTTTATACAACCGGACCTCAATATATTCTGGTTCAGAATAGATTTGTAACACCTTCCACAAAGTCCCTGCCAAAGGAGGAACAGTGTCATTATCCCCCTTAAAGGGTGATAAAAAATTAACTCAGGGACAATCCTGGACATTTGATTGTAGAATAGTATTAAATAACTTGTAATTTTAGGTATAATATTATCATTGTGACTCTATAAGAAAATGTCAACTTTGGGGAGATTCGTCCTGGAGTATGAAGATGTGACATGACATTCTTGAGGATAATTCAGCAGGAGATGACCTGGTCGTACTCAAAGCTCAGCAACCACCAAGCCTGGGCGGCTGGCACAGAGGAAATTTGTTTTATTATTCTTTGTACCTTTATGTTTGAAACTGCTTTGTGGCAATATTGTTTTACGGTCTGAGGAAGTGGGGTGATGTTCTCAAGGACAAACAGGAAGGAGAACAAAGTTGACCGGGTTCTCCTGTCCTGACAGATGAGGCCTGACCACGGGGACCCTGTGTCACCATAACACCAAGAAAAGAGCTCAAGGTTCTGGCGGCTGCGAACAGCTGCTCCCCATGCCGGGCTGGCCGGAAGCTCGAGACAGATCTTAACATTCTCCATGCAAGTGATTTGGCCAGGGGGAGGTGAGGGCTCCTTAATTTATTTCACTAAAAATCAATAAACCTCATTTCATTTTGATCAGGATATCCACCGATGATTTCAGTCAAATTAGAGCACCTAATGCCCTTGAGAGCTCTTGTTTCCACCCAAGAAATTAAAGAATGCATACAGGCAAAAGACCATTTTTAATGAAAACCAGCTGTCACCTAATTATACCGTTCTTTCCAGAAGCAGCAAATGCAATCACCGAACTTTGGGTCGTAAACAATTCACGGGCCATTTGGCATTTCAAGAGCTGACGCTGGCCCGAAAACCAGCGCATCATGATTTCACAGTTTATTCCTGTTTCTTCTGAGTAATAATCTGAGACAACCGTGTTTGCGTTGTCAGTTACAGTATTTCAAACAGGTAGAGAATGGCAGGAGGAGAAAGAACGACATCTTTTTTTTTTTTTTTTCAAATCTGGGGGCGGTGAGGGAAAGCTAAGAACAAAGGATAAAGAAGAATACAGAGGAGAAAGTAAGCTGTGGCTTGATACAATTGGAAATTACATTCTCAGGATTCATTCTGATACTTTTACTTACAGACACAGAAAACCATAGTTAATATCTGAATTGTTCCTAAGAATATTACTGACCTTTCAACATCATAACATCGGGGAAGAGGTGGAGAAGAGGGGACCTTGGCGCCATGTGGATGAGAAGGTATACTGGTACAGCATTATAGAAACTGAATGGAGAGTACTAAAGAAATTAAAAACACATCTACCACCCAACCCGCAATCCCTCCTCCAGAGATACCCGGAGGAGGTAGCTGAATCCTGAATATCTGTAAAGACATCTGAATTCCACGTGTGTGGCAACGTTACTCCCAACTCCCAAGATCTGGCAGAACTGCAAATGTCACTGGTCAGGTGAGTGGAGACACACACACACACACACACACACACACACACACACACACAGGGTGGAATATTATGCAACCTTTTCAAAAAGAAGGAGACCTGCCATTTGCCAAAACATGGATGGACCTTACAACAGTATGCTATGATAAAAAACCAGAAAAGAAAGATAAATATTATTATATAATCTCACTTATATGTGGAATATTAAACAAGGGGGAGAGCTCAAGTACACAAAGAATCAGTAGTTGTCACCCGACGGGGAAGAGGAGGGAATGAGCTGTAGGTCAAAGATTACAAAGCAGCAGATACGTTGGGTGAACAAGACAAGAGATCTATGATTTACTACCTATATGTTCCCATAACATCACGTTATAAGCCTCAAATATGTACAATAAAATTTGTTTTTTGCAGTACTGGGGATTGAACCCAGGGGCATTCTACCTCCGAGCTATACCCCCAGTCCTATTGTGTATTCTTTACTTTGAAACAGGGTCTCACTAAGTTGCGGAGTGCCTTACTAGGTAGCTGAGGCTGGCCGAACACTGGGATCCTCCTGTCTCAGACTTCCAAGTACTGGGATGACAAGTGTGCAACACCATGCCCAGCTTTTATTCTTTATTCTGAAACAGGGTCTCACTAAGTTGCAGAGAGCCTCACTAAGTAGCTGAGGCTGGCGTCAAACTCAGATCCTCCGGCCTTAGCCTCCCAAGTACTGGGATTACAAGCGTGTACCACCACACCTGGCTGTACAATAAAATTTATTTTAAAAAATCAATAAATGGAGCCAGGTATAGTGACGCATGCTTGTTATCCCAGTGGATAACAAGCTGATACAGGAGGATCACAGGCTCCAGGCCAGCGCGCGGTAATTTAGTGAGACCCTGTTTCAAATAGGAAGGGGTAGGATTGTAGCTCAGGGGTAGAACACCCCTGGGTTCAATCTCCAGTACAAAGGAAGAAAGGGAGGGAGGAAGGGAGAGAGAGAGAATTGAAAGATTCATGTTTTCCAAAGTTAGAGGTTTTTACACCTCAGTTAAAATAATTAAAAGAATAAGTAGACAAAAAATCAATAAGGACATAGAAGACTTTAACAAACTATCAAACACCTTCTCCTAATTGACATTTATGGAACACTACACTCATCGACTACAGGGCACAAATTCTTTCAAGCACTCATGGGAAACACCAAGACGGACCATATGTCCTGCTATAAAATGAACCTCAATAAAATTTTAAAAGATTGAAATCAGACAAAGTATATTCTCCCAAGATGACAATATTAAAGCAGACATCAATAACAACAGCTCATCCATAAAAGCTCTGAATACTTGAAAGTGAAGCAGGACACACACAAGTCCAAATCGAACCAAAGGGAAATTTTGAAACTATTTCTAACTACGTGCTAATGAAAACACAACACTTGGTGATCCGTGAGACGCACTTGAAGCGGTGCTTAGAGGGAAATTTATAGTTCTAAATGTTCCTAATTAGAGAACATAAAAGGCCCCAAATCAATTATTAAAGTCCCCTCTGTGAAAGCTGGGAAGAAAACCATAAAATTATACCCAAAGTAAAGGGAAAATAATTGATGAAATGGGAAACTGAAAACAAAAAAGTCAACAGTGTTAAAAGTTGGTTCTTCAGAAAACATTAATAAAACTGATAAACCCCTGCAAGAGAAACCCAACGTGGAATATTTAAGTCATCAGAAAGAGAGGGATCCTCGCTCCCTCAAAGGAGAATAAGGAAATATTATCAATAATCAAAGGCCATAAATTTGATAACTTTGAGGAAATAGACAAATTCCTAGGGGGGAAATTATACAAGAAAAAAATTTTTTTTTTTTTTTTTTTTTGCAGTACTGGGAATGGAATGCAGGGGCATTCTAACTCCAAGCTACACCCCAACCCTATTTTTTCTTCTTTATTTTGAAACAGGGTCTCACTAAGTTGCAGAGGACCTCACCAAGTAGCTGAGGCTGGCTGTGAACCTGCGATCCTCGGGTCTCAGCCTCCCAAGCATGCACCACCACACCCGGCTAAAAGTATAATTTGAATAGCCTCTCGTTAATAAAGACATTGTGTCTATAACCAAAAATCTCACACACAAAAAAAAGCTCCTATTCCCGATGGCTTCGCAAGTGCATTCTACAAAGCATTTAAGGAAGAACGAATCCAGATCCCACACCAGCTCTTTCAGAAAACAGAGAAGGAGGGAAGACTTCGTGGCGTGGGCCACAAAGCCCGCGCAATCCCCACAGCACGACGTGACGAGTCATTGAAAGGCAATAAAACCGCACGCCAGAGGCAGCATGGCGTGCTCAGCAGTACTGCGGAACTAACGAGACCAACGTCAGCTTTGGGAGCCATTGAGAAGGCGAGGGAAGCCGACAGGCATCCTGCAACGGCCCGCCCGGCCGTGCAGCCAGGTCAGCATCTCACACCGCCCGCAAGTGGACGCAGCTCTTCTTCCCTCTGCAAATCCACCCAGGTGGCACAAGGGGCCACCACGATAGAGACTGGTGATGTGACAGACCCGGAGACCGCCAAGAGCCGTCGAGAAACAGGAGAGCAAGCCTTCTCCTTACCGGAGCGCTGATGAACTGAGACAACCCACGCAGGGGGCCACGTGAGCCACCTCCCGTGAACACCCTTCATATTTCTTCTCCACTTAATTTACACAGTGACAGGTTGGAGTCCCCGATAAGCGATCATTCAAGTGTGCTGAGAGATTAAATATTTCTCCATGTTCCTTTCAAGTGTACAAACATGGTCTACCAAAAAGGAAACCAATTACGCTAAGCCCTCAACTTATGATATAATTACCTATCTAAAGCTCTACCTAGAAAAATTCTAAACATCTCTGAAGGTCTTGATATAACACCGAAGAGGAAAAATTACCTTAAAAATAAAGACTCGGTAAATAATTCAAAAAGAGCCTGCACATTTGTCTGGAACAGCGGCACATGGCTGTGATCCCAGCTACTCAGGAAGCGGATGTAGAAGGGTCACAGGTTCAAGGCCAGCCTGAACAACTTAGCAAGACCCAGTCTCAAAAAAACAAAAAAAAAAAAATTAAAGCTGGAGATGGAGCTCAATGGAAGGACACTTGCCTAGCATGCTGAAAACCCTGGAAGGAATCCTCAGTACCTCAAAAGAAAGAGAGAAAACAGAGAAATAATCTGTATATTCAACTATAATAGGTAAACTGTGGTACAGTTAACGTAATACAATTTTATGCAATCATTACAAATGACATTTATAAAAAGTCTTCAATGATAAAGAAAATGCCTATTATGTCATATACAGAAAGTCATATTTACCAAGCAAATTTACTTCTAAAAATCCATCCAATTTTTAGCCAGGCCTGGAGGCACACAGCTATAATCCTAGTACTCGGGAGGCTGAGATAGGAAGTCACAGGTTTGTGACCAGGCTCAGCAACTTAGTGAGACCCTATTTCAAAATAAAATAGGACTAGGGGTATAGCTCAGAGACAGAATATTCTTGGGTTCAATTCCCCAGTACTACACACACATACACACACACACAAAATCATCTAATATTTTAAAGTATAGAAAACAGCCAGCTGGGCATGGTGGCGCACACTTGTAATCCCAGTACTTGGGAGGCTGAGACCGGAGGATCTGGGTTCGCTGCCAGCCTCAGCTACTTAGTGAGGCCCTCCACAACTTAGTGAGACTCTGTTTCAAAATAAAGAATAAAAAATAGGACTGGAGGTATAGCTCAGAGGTAGAATGCCCCTGTGCTCAACCTCCAGTGCCACAAAAAAATAAAAAGAAAACAGCCAGGTGTGGTGGCGCATGCTTGTAATCCCAGTACTCAGGAGACTGAGATAGGAGGATCGCAGATGTGAGGACAGCCTCAGCAACTAGTGAGACTCTCATCAACCTAGGGAGACCCTATTTCAAAATAAAAATAAAAAATAGGGCTGGGGATGTAGCTCAGAGGTAGAATGCCCCTGGGTTCAATCCCTAGTACCACACACACAAAAAAAAAAATAGAAAAAATACAAAAAGCAATA
This sequence comes from Graphiurus murinus, assembly GCA_004027655.1. Classification (NCBI taxonomy): domain Eukaryota; kingdom Metazoa; phylum Chordata; class Mammalia; order Rodentia; family Gliridae; genus Graphiurus; species Graphiurus murinus. The sequence goes on from PVLC010002560.1 coordinate 65,179, forward strand.
CACTAAGATCTTAACAGTGCTTGCCTATGTCGAATTATGCATAATTTTTTTCCATTTGCTGATGTTTACGATTTCTAAAAGGAGCATACATTATTTGTGTAATAAAATTATTTTAAAATACATAACATTGAATTTTCACAAGGTTTTATAGAAAAAAAAATTAGGGTTGGAATCCTGTGACAGATGTATAATTTGCAAGAATATTACCTCCCCCCATTCTGTAGGTTATCTCTTCACCCTGTTTATTATTTATCTGTTACTCCTTTGCTGTCCAGAAGCTTCATTTGACACAGCCCCATTTCTCTATTTTTTGCTGCTCTTGCTTATGCTTCTATGATCTTACCCAAGAGACCCCCACCAAGATCAGGTCACAGAGCATTTCCTATTTCCTTCCAGTGGTTTTGTACAGTGGGGCTCACCATTTACGTGTCTGCTCCGTCCTGGGCTGACTGTATTTGTGAGAGGTAGCGGTCTAGCCTCGTCCATCTGCCTGTGGACATCAGGGTTTCCCGGCACAGTTACTGGTGAGAACGTCCTTGCTCAGCTGCGTGCTCCTGGCACCTCTGTTGAAAACCCTTTGGCTGTCAGTGTGTGGGTCTGCACGTAAATCTTCGCCTGTCGTAAACCAGCAGTGGAGGGAGGGGCCTGTGAGGACCCTCCACTGCCCCAGAGGCAAAGCTTAATGTAAGGCGATTTGTAGCTGCTCCCACAACTGCCCAGATGTTGCCAGCAGTGCTCAGCAGTGCTCAGAAACAACATCTGCACCCGAGACTGACATTCTGTGAGGACAGACTGGATGCCACGCACCGTGCTGAGCACCTTACATATTATCTCATTAAACCTTCCCAACACCCACCAAAGCGCCCCTGTCATCCCTGTACCACAGAGGAGGAGGCCGGAGCTTTGAAAGATTTGATCCTATAGTCTCTCGCATGTGATATGCCCAGCCACCTCGCTTCCTTCTAAAATTATTTCATATTTCACTCGATATTCACTTACCAACCAAATATTGAATATCCGTCCACCTGGAATAAGGACGCTCCCTAGATCACTCGACTGGATTCTTAATAACAGGTGGACCAGGGAAAGGAAGAAGGAACAGAATACTACACCAGGAACAGCATGAAGAGCTCTTAATGTGCTGACAGAACCCAAATGCCCCGGTATTCAAGGAACATACATTATATGTAGAGAAAGGCTGGAGTCAGGCTTGGAAGAGGGTTTGCATCCAATCCCGAGTGTCTCTCCTTTGGAGCTGAGACTTCACTAGACGGGGAAGGGGGTAGTCACTTCGGGTTCCTGAGCAACAGAATGTGACTCAGAGTCTGTGCTAAGAAGATAACTCTGGCTTCAATCTCAAGAATGGGATGGAAGCAGCAAAGCCAGGAAGTAGGGCGTGATGTCAAGAGTCTACTGCACCGATCCACGTAATAGAGGTGGGACGTCTGAACCAGGGCTATGATGGTGGCATGTAGAAGAGGAATCCCATACAAGATCAAATCAACCATCACGATGGACATTCCAGCCAATTAATAGAATACAGGATCAATAGGATGATTTGAGGATGACTCCAAAGATTTTCAACTTCCAGGACAAGGAAAGTGGCATCAGCCTTAACTCGAGCAGGAAACAGGAGCGGAAAAGATGAAGACTTCAACTGAAGGTATTTAGGACCTCAGGAGACATCAGGTGGCAAGCCTCAGCTTCACCTGGAAACAGGCTCAGAAGTCAAGAGTGGAAGTCTATAAAATCATGAGCAGATTTGGGGGGTTTATTTTATTTGCAGCACTGGGGATTGAACCCAGTGACATTCTACCTCCAAGCTATACCCCCAGCCCTATTTTTATTCTTCATTTTGAAACAGGGTCTCACTAAGTTGTGAAGGGCCTCACTGAGTAGCTGAGGCTGGCCGCAAACCTGGACCCTCTGGTCTCAGCCTCGAGGTTTTTTTTTTTTTAAAAAGTATATTTTTAATAGACTAAATCAGTCTGAAAATCCCCACCATCAATCTTTGAATAATTTTTAACACAGAAGCCTTTATTGACCCTCTTTGTAATTTCTGGGCTGCAGTAACCTTATTTTTCATAACGCATTATTGTCCTTGATGTAGAACTAATTTGATAATTTTTCTGAAACCCAAACCTCTCTCCCAGCTGCTCGGTCTTTCTTCCCCGAGGTGAAGAACGTGGGGAAGTCCACGCGCTCTGTCAGGGTCTTGCTCCTCAAGTAACGGGTGCCTCGAGTGAACGTGAGAGGCCTCAACGAATCTAGGACATGACGACCACAGGTCGCAAGACCCTAAGACTTGATTCACCAGCTCTTCCTACCGTCTCTAAGGACGGCTGCAGTCCCACCAAGGGGCCCCGATCCTGACAGCCCCTCTGCTCCGCAGCGGGCGAGAGGGTTGATGCAAAGCCAGGAACGAGGAACAGCGGTGTGAAAACACAGGACCACTGGAAATCTTGGGGCCATGCATGACTTCTTTCATTTCCTGTCCTCTCGGCCCCGGGAAACGCAGCAGATAAGAGACTGAGATCTGTCTCAGCAAGATCCAGCTGGGACGGCACCACCTCGCCCGGCCAAGTCCCCGTCTACCGCGACACTGACGAATAGCAAACTTTTAATGCGTTTTCTTTGGGCTGAGCAGCAAAGTAATGAGCTGGCGGTGAAATGAAGGAGCAGCTGAATAAATTACATCTGACATTTTCTATCTCATCCAATTTTTGTCTTTCAAACAAATAAGAGCCGTATCTAAGTTGATAGATAACCTCCCGGGTGCAGGGACGGGCCAGAGGTGTGGTGCCTGATGCAGCTGACACAGCTTCTGGTGGCTTCTGCTCTTGTCATACAGATCCCACATTTGGTGAGTGCACTTGGAGGGTGGCTGGTGAAGCCACCGGCTGTCACCACCACTCCAGGGCAGAATGGCCGGCCGGGGGCAATCTAGTTCCTCCAGGTACCACCGAGGAGGTGGGGATGTGTCGCTCTGTCCTGCTGCCTTGACTTTCTCCCTGCAAAACAGCCTCAGAGTGGTTGCTACCCTCATCAGGCAATGGTGAGAGGTAAAGTCATTCACGTACGTAGACACACACACAGCAGGGCCCAGAGGCCCCTGCAAGCCAAAGCCTGGTCTTTCTCTCTCTGCATCTCACAGGTGCTGCATTTCAGAAAAGATGTAACAGGAAGAGCCTTCTAAAGGTAACTACTGGCTGGGCAAGTACGATATTAATTAATCAAACTTCAGCACACCAACACTGTGACATATGAGCGACAGGCTGAGATCGGGACTTGTCAATCTGCACGGCACAGGCGGCACAGATGACTGAGGCCCGGGCCACTGGGAGAGGAAAGCAGATAGACCCGAACCTCCTGCGCCCGTGAGCACCTTCCTCACAGGGCAACAGGGACAGGCTGGGGATCCCCCCCTCGCCCCCCGCCTACCCCGAGCCTGCTCACGTATCAGCAAAACGGGCCACCTGGAAGGTCAAAGGCAGGCTGCATGTGTGGGCGCGCGGTAAGCCATGGGCCACGCAGGTGCAGTGAGTGAGGCTGCGAACTTTCTAATCAAAATCAAAATATGAGAACAGACTGAGCTGGAGACGAGAGATAAAGAGGCAGCTAATAACTGAGCTCCTGGAGCGTGGCCCATTCCATCGTGGCGGAGATGAACAGCCTGGTCTCCGAGCGGGCGAGGCGCTGCTCCATCTCCTGGCCACGTGAGCGCTCCCATCTGACCTGCGGTGGCACTCTGCTGAGGCCGAGGTGACATGTGCATTTACTCTGCATCTCCAATGTTTTATGCAGTTGCCCTGTGTCTTCTAAAGCCATCTGTAGCCACCGCCAACAACACCCTGCTCACAGATCCAGAAGGGTCTCCTATACCACTGTCGGGGCCGACTCGAGCATGTACTACGGCCTTCGAATTCAGGAGGAGTCCCTGGATTTTTGCAGCCTCCTGGCTTCCACTGAAATTCTCCTCCAAAATGCAGAACATATGGTTGGGATGTTAAGAGAGCCCTTGGATGGTTGGGGACACGGTTCGGTGGCAGAGTGCTTGCCTGGCAGGCACAAGGCCCTGGGTTCAAGCCCAAGGAAGGGAGGGAGGGAAGAAGGGAAGGAAAAGGAGGAAGGAAGAGAGGGAGGGAGGGGAAGGAAGGAAGGAACTCACGGACACCTATCTCATTTTCACAATGACAACTGGAGAGTCACAATGACACACTCAAGTGTAGGCGCTGGCAGCCAGCCAGGCTCTTTGTGACCCCAAGACACTTTTGCACACCAGCCTTCTGTAGAGATTGGCATTTCCTACATACAGTGGATCCTGGGGGCTGTTGACAAATGGCCAAAGCCAGTACAACAGGTCGGGTGTTCTGCAGTCCAGCACAGATGTTCCAGAAGGGCCTTTAAGAACAGACTGAAAACTGTGGACTAAGTATGGAGCCTTGTCCCCTGAAAGGGGGTGTTATTTATGCAATTGGAGAGGAGATAAACCCTGAATACTCTGCAGAGCACTCTGTATTTTATTTAACCAAAAGATCTGCCATGTCTTCCCCTAACATGGATCCCTGACACCTAGAGGTTGCTTAATAAATATGATTAGCCGGGCGTGGTGGTGCACGCTTGTCATCCCAGTACTTGGGAGGCTGAGACAGGAGGATCACGGGTTGGAAGCCAGCTTTGGCAACTTAGTGAAGCTCTCAGCCAATTAGTGAGACCCTGTTTCCAAATAAAAAATAAAATTGGTCTGCTGTTTTACCCCAGAGGTAGAAGGCCCCTGGGTTCCATCCTTAGTACCAAAATAAATAAGGAAATAAGTAAATAGATAGATGATAGATAAGTAAATAAATAAGATTAGTTTGACTTAACCTCAACCTTTTTTAACGTGATATCCCAAAACGCCTGGCTCGATGCCTTTTCTCTCTCTAGTCACGCAGCAGGAACCAGCAAGATCTGGTGGCTACACAGGCCAACTGCCCGTCCTCTGTCCACACGCCATATCTATGAGCGAAGCCCTCGAAGGAGGACCAGTGGCCACAGGAGACACGGGGCAGCTGGGCGGCCTGCTCAGTCCAAATGCGTCGCTTCTGTTTCAACTCTTCCAAGGGAGAGTGTGGGTGTGGGGCAGGCTGTGAGCCCAAGAGTCAGCTCAGTGCATGGTGACCGGCATCCCAGGAGCCAGAAGAGAGGAGGGCACAGGACAGGGAGGGACAGAGTCTCACTAAGTTGCAGAGGGCTTCACTAAGTAGCTGAGGCTGGCCGCGAACCCAGATCCTCTGGTCTCAGCCTCCCAAGAACTGGGATTACAAGCGTGTGCCACCACGCCCAGTTCTAGCTAAATGCTTTTTAAAGAAAACTGGTCAGTTAAAGGTGCAAACCAGGCATAGCCAAATATAAAGGTTTCCTATCTGCTCCCACCTGACTGTGAAAAGCCGGTAGAGAACCCATCTTTTGACCCCCATAGCTGGTCACCCTGCTGTACAGATTCTCAACAATGTACACGGAGAGCTTAAGGATACCTCAGTCTTTGCGCTGAAGAACCACGTGGCATCTGGAGGAAATGGCTACCCAGCAAGTGGTAAAGTAGATACCAGGCTAACAGTTCCCAAGTGCGCATTACTGCAGCTCTGCACCAGGGAGCTGATCCATGTAATTTCAGATAATCCTCCAGCTAACCAGATACTCACTTCTTCATTTTACAGCTAGAAGCAGACTTAGTAAAGTCAATAAATTGTCAAAGGTCATATTTAATAGATGGGCTGGGATGCAAAGCCAGCTCTGCCCGCGTCCAGAGATCAGAGCCCACACATTCTCCTGTCCAAAACAAGTGGCCTTGTTCCCACTCCATCTTGTCCGGCAGCGACGGGCACAGTCATCAAAACCGAAAACCGAATAGGTCTGTGGTGTGAGAACGTCGTGCGCTGAAGCACCCTCCTGGAAGTCAGAAACAAACCCACCTCAACGACATCAGCACTCCCGCACTGAGCACAAGCGGCAGGTCAGGCTCTTCGGACACAGTCTCCAACCCTTACGCCGAGTAGCAAGAAGACAGGCAGCGGCCTCACCTGCCGGACTCGGAAACAAAGCCACGGAAAACGAAGGCAATTCGATTTAACAAGCACCGCCTGAGGCTCTATGAGCCAGACTCTGTGTTAGGCGTGGGTTTAGAAAGAATAGGAGATGCACGTTCAGACGTGGAGGACAGCAGTTAAGAGTGGGTAAGCACCAGCTGGGCGTGGTAGTGCACGCTTGTAATCCCAGTACTTGGGAGGCCGAGACAGGAGGATCACAGGTTCTTGGCCAGCCTCTGCAACTTAGTAAGACCTTGTTTCAAAACAAAAAATAAAAAATAGGGCTGGGAGCTGGACATGGTGGTACACGCTTGTAATCCCAGTACTTGGGAGGCTGAGACTGGAGGATCTGGGTTTGTATCCAGCCTCAGCTACTTAGTGAGGCCCTCCGCAACTTAGTGAGACCCTGTTTCAAAAATAAAGAATAAAAAATAGGACGGGGAATACAGCTCAGAGGTAGGATGCCCCTGAGTTCAATCCTTAGTACTGAAAAAAAAAAAAAAAAAGGGCTAGGGGTTTAGCTCAGAGTTAGAATGCCCCTGGGTTCCATTGCTTGTACTGCAAAAAAAAAAAAAAAAAATGGGTAAGTGCTAACACTCGGGTGGGGAAGCCACCCAGAGATCAAGCAGTTTACCACCCGAAGGTGTCCAGGAAAGAGGACAGGCAGGGCAGTGCCCGCCTGTGTGTGGGAGTCTGCAGAAGCACCAGGGCTGCATGCGGAGGCCCCATTCTGGGAGCAGCAGCCCTGGGGATGGATTGGCGCAGACAGGACGCTGTGGAACGTGTTAAGGCACCTGAATTTTATTGCTGTCAGCAAAGACCAGCTTTGAGGCTGTCTGTCCAGAAGAGTGCTGTGGATAAATACCTGCTTCGGAAAGCTTGCTTTATCACCCCAGTGGAGGACTGGGAGTGGGGAGACCCCGTAGGATGTGTGGCCATATTCCAGGCCGGAAATGGCAGGGCCTGGGCCATGGTGTCTTGGCCTTTTGGCTCTTGATCTCGGAGCCTCCCGTCCTCCAGAGATCAGGCCCTGGGGAAGTCACAGGAGACCCTTGTGTATGATACCACCCTAGGACGTTCTATTTTGTTTCACCTACAACTTGATAAATTAGTATTTACCCATACCTGGTAAATCCACTAATGTATTTGATATTTTGATGTACTGATAGTTTTTCCTCATCTCATTATTTTACACATGCAGTTTCTCCACCAAGAATGTATTTTATTAGAAGGTACCCATTATGTTGTACTACACGGCATTTATCTCTTCAACACACAAGTAACGGGAAGTCCAAAGCTGCCTTCATTTCTGCTGGGTTAGGTCCAATCGCTTCTGCCTATTGCTGAGCTAACAAAGGGGATAGGAAGAATTGCAATGGAAACAAATTATACCCCTTTATTGAAGAACGCCCACCAGGACTCTGTATAAGAAAACAATTCCTGTGCCTAGCTTGCCTTCCCCCCTACCCAGGTGAAAAATGAAATATAGCAAATTAAAACTCCTGAAGAAACCACAGGAACCATCGGGGGGGGGGGAGCAAAAGGAAAAAGCAAGTTGGGAATGGAAAATAGGAAGGAAAAAATGCACACTGCCTTAGCAGTGTATGAGGCGCGTCCTTCGTTGTGGCCCGAGTTCACGCCAAAGCTCCTGACGCTTTGCTACGTGAAGCTAAGGACCCAGGCCCTCCCCGGTGACCAGGGCAGCAACGGCGCTGCTCGGCCTTGACTTCCCAACCAAATAAATGATAAGGGAGGAGTGGAGAGGGGCTGGTTTCCAGAAACCAGGGAAGACCTAGAGAAGGCCTCCGTTTAAAAGACCCCACTCGAGCCGGGCGTGGTGGCGCACGCTTGTAATCCCAGTACTTGGGAGACTGAGACAGGAGGTTCACAGGTCCACAGCCAACACTTCAACACATAGGCACAGGTAAAAACTTTCTCAACAAGACCCCACGGGCACAAGCAACTCAAAGGGAGATCAATTCATGGGATTGCATTAAACTGAAGAGCTTCTGGGCAGCAAAGGAAACTATCAAGAGCCTCAACAGTGAGCCCACAGAGTGGGAGAAAATTTTTGAGACCCTGTTTCAAAATAAGAAAAAAAATCAGGCTGGGGGTGTAGCTCAGAGGTAGACTGCCCCTGGGTTCCATCCCCAGTGCCATCAAAAATGAAAAAAAAAGCCAGGTGTGGTGGCTGGTAATCCCAGCATTTGGGAGGCTGAGACCGGAGGATCTGGGTTCGTGGCCAGCCTCAGCTACCTAGCAAGGCACTCCACAACTTAGTGAGACCGAGTTTCAAAATAAAGAATAAAAAATAGGGTTGGGGCTGTAGCTAGGAGGTAGAATGCCCCCGGGTTCCATCCCCAGTACCTAAAAAAAAAAAGACCCCACTCATCATCTCTATAGGCAAAACAGAGATCTTAGAAGGAACCAGTAAGCCGGGCATGGTGGCACACGCTTGTAATCCCAGCATTCGGGAGGCTGAGACCGGAGGATCCGGGTTCTCGGCCAGCCTCAGCTACCTAGTGAGGCCCTCCACAACTTAGTGAGACTCGGTTTCAAAATAAATAAAGAATAAAAAATAGGGCTGGGGTTGTAGCTCAGAGGTAGAATGCCCCTGAGTTCAATCCCCAGTACCACAAAAAAAAAAAAAAAAAAAAAAGAAGGAACCAGTAACTTTACTTTTTCTTCTCTTCGCATACAGTTCATGGTCACTCGGAAAGCATCATGCAATATCAGATCAATATTTCTCAATCCAAGGGAGTGGAGAATTATTATTATTGTTATTATTTCTGTCTGGTTCCTCCAAACCTGTAATGATGGGCTTGCCAAGGAGAAAACAAAACAAAAAGTCATCCCAGGTGTTAATAAGTAAAAAATCAAATATGCCAGACAGAGAAGACAAAAAAGAAAGGCAGGAACACTCAGCTTCCGGAAAATGGACTCGAGATTCACACCAGAAATTAAAATCTTCACCACCGCGTCCACTTGGCGATAATAGAACAGCACCTCCCGGGACCCCTCCTATGGAGCTGCGTCAGCTCTCCGCGTGTGAGCCGGAGGCCGGGGACGCGGTGGCGTCTGGGGGAGGCTCAGCGGGCACGTGCTCACTGACATGGTGGAGGGTCCAGCCCCCACGCACGGATCCTCCAGCTCCTCACCCAATGCTGTCTGGGGGAGAAATAGAGGAGCCTGCCCCTGGGGAGGCCGGAGGGGCTGAGACCCCTTACGGCTGCCAGTCCTCTGGCAGGGGCCAGCGCAGCCTCTTGGGGCCCAGCTCACCCTTGCTTCCAGACTGCCCACCCAACTGCCCACCTTGGTCCTCCAGGACCCAGCAAAACAAGCACGTCACAGAGTATGGGAAGCCATGCCCGCAAGCCCATCAGCTCGAATCCCTCAAGTCAGTCGCCCACACGTGAGCGTGTGTATTGGCTAGGTTTTAACAAAGACCTCCCCACCCAGACTCTGAACGAGCTCCTGGGAGTTCTCCCCTCACCCAAGCCTTGTCCCAGGACCCTGACCTCAGCCTGCAGAGCCAGTTGGAGCAAGAATCCCCTGGAGTCCATCTGGCCACAATTCCCCCTGCCTCGCTGCCATGTCTGTTAGGCTCCTTGAGCAAGAAGCCCCCTACCCTTGGAAAATCAGCCAGCCATTCTTCCCACAGAAGATTAATACTCAGAATACAAAAAGAACCCCAAAATCTTAACACCCAAAAAATAATAGCAATCTAGTCAATAGGTGTGCGAATTAACTAAAGAGACACTTCTCAAAAGAATACAAATGGCCGACAAATACATGAAAAAAAAAAATATCCAAGCCAGGTGTGATGGCGCATGCCGGTAATCCCAATACTTGGGAGGCTGAGTGAGGAGGATTGCAAGATTGAAGCCAGCAGGCGGTAACTTAGAGAGACCCTGTTTCAAAATAAAAAATAACATAGGACTAAGGGTGTGGCTCAGTGGTAGAGCACCCCTAGGTTCAATCCCCAGTATCCCTCTCCTCCCCCTCAAAAAAGAAAGACAAAGGAGACGTGTTCAACATCCTTAGCAATCAGGGAAATGCAGATCAAAACTACCCTGAGAGCCAGGCATGGTGGCGCACGCTTGTAATCCTAGCATTTGGGAGACTGAGACTGGAGGATCCAGGTTCGCGGCCAGCCTCAGCTACCTAGTGAGGCCCTCTGCAACTTAGTGAGACCCTGTTTCAAAATAAAGAATAAAAAAATAGGACTGGGGGTATAGCTCGGAGGTAGAATGCCCCTGAGTTTAATCCCCAGTACTGAAAAAAAAAAAAAAAACTACCCTGAGATTCCCTCTCACTCCAGGTGGAGACCCTGCAGGGAAGGCAGCCGGGACGGTGAAGATGTGTACCAATGACACCTGAGGCGCTTGTTACACGTGGTGTGCGCTGGCGGTGGTTTCCGCTCATCTGCAACGTGTGGGTGACGCGGTGCTGTGGCAGAAAGAAGGGGAGCCGGGGACAGAGTGCCGCGCCTGCCCACCTGCCCGGCTGCCTTGCAGAGGCTGTTCTTCATTCCAGCCGTGTCCCCCAGGGCACAGCGCTGTAGAGCGCGAGGGGGGCGCCCGGCCGCATGCCCTCCCGGGAGCCGCTGTCCAGGGCCACATAACGGTGAGGCCACCAGAAGCAGGTCACCGTGGCTCAGGCGGGGCACGTGGCGGCTGAGAAGCCGGCCTTCGCTTGGGTACCGAGGCCCAGGCCTGAGGGAGCCATCCTGCTCTGAATGTCCCCTCCCCAAGTGCAGTCACCACGATCCTCTGACGTGCTGTGCGGGTGTCCTTTGAGGCAGGAGTCGTGGGGGACAAATGGCCTCTGCTGCAGCCCTGGGCAGGACCCGGTCCTCAGCAAAGACACGGCTACAGGGGAGTGCTAGAGCGGCTGGATTCGGCTCTGAAAATCGCCTCTTCCAACACAGCAAACTGCCTGTGTCAAAACAACTGCAGGAGTATCTCCAGTCTCCTGGATTCGCAGACGAGCCACCTGTCCCCCTACTGGGTTGACGCTGATGGAGACCAGCAGTCCCTGACAAGGGAGTGGCCTCGGGCACATCCCAGGCACACACTGACACTTGACCTTCTCCTACACGGCCACTGCCACGTGACAGGGGCAGAGTCACAAGAGCGGGGTGTAGGTAAATACCCAACGGAGGCTGTCCCGGTTCAGCAAGGATGTGTTCACCCCAGATGCGGGAGGCCAGGGAACGCTAGCAAGGCAGGCGAGGCTGCTCCGTCCTCTGGGGGAGACTGGGCGACCAGTGGCAGGGGAGTGGACAGGAAGCCTGGACTTCAGGGACCCCATGTCCCGATCATGAAACACAAGGCAGTCGTGGTTCCCCCCCAAAATCTCACAAATCCCCAAGTCAATACTTCTCCCTTCCAGAAGTAACAGAAGTCTTGGGGGCTTAGGGCCCTGACTTGTGAGTGTACTGGTACGCACCAATGCACCTGTGGGGCAGGCGGGCCGAGCAAGGAGTCCCCACTGCAAGCGGCCACAGGGGTCTGTAGCGGTCAGAAGGCTGGGAAGACCCTCCCCTCCCCCGCACTTCTATGCCAGGCTTAACTTCAAGGCAGCCATGTGTAGAAATGTTAATTATCAGGCCTGTCAGTGGCGCCCTGAGCTCTTCAGGGGAAAGGTCACCCAGTAAATCAAAATATCTAGCATTAAAAATAACAAACTACCACATAAAAGTTGCCAGGTCCACTTGTCGAGATGAGAAAACGAAGGCCCAGGGAAGGACTTAATTACTGACATGAGGCTCCCGGGGCGGGAGGAGAGGTGCGTGGCAAGGCCCCCTCACCCTCCTGACCTCTCCCCTTTCCTCCGAAGACTCCAATTAACCAAACCCAGCACACGCAGGCCTCTCTGCACACGACAGATTGTCCAGCAGTATCAAACGTCCTGAGATCTTCTTTTAAACGATGTGCCTTTAAATCGCTAATTAATATGACCTCCAGCAACCTCTAGATAGCTCAGCATTTTATGGGCAGACAAATCTTTCTGTCCTGCAACACACAGCCAGGACCCTATCCATCACGGCCGACCTCGCCTTCCCACAGCAAGCGGAGCCCTGCGCACCACGCTCCAGAGGAAAGAGCGTGCTGCTGGTTCACCAAAAAGAAAGCGCAACTTGCAGCTAATGAGAGTAAAGACGGGCGGCGTTAACAACCTAGAAAGCAGCATTTGCTGCAGTGGCGACTCCCCACTTCACGTAAGCCACCTGGTAGGAAAGCTAAGTGAGCATCCTGGGCCCCCTCAAATGGAGATCAAGTTTCCTCTACCCGAACTCTGGGTAACTCTGGGTAAGAGAAAGCCTGCCGCACCTAATTCAAACTCGGGTTTTAAATGTAGTGTCTCCTCCAGTGCTTCCAGTAGATGAGAGAGAGAGAGAGAGGGAGAGAGAGAGGGAGAGGGAGAGGGAAAGGAGAGAGAGAGAGAGAGAGAGAGGGAGAGAGAGAGAGGGAGGGAGGGAGGGAGGGAAAGGAGAGAGAGAGAGAGAGAGAGGGAGGGAGGGAGGGAGGGAGGAAGGAAGGAAGGAAGGAAGGAAGGTAGGTGTTTTCTGGATTCCAATTCATAAGGATGCAGTAAAGAGAGATCACAGCGCAAAGCCTAGTGGCCCGAGGACCCTGTCATCGGCACACATGATACTGCGCATGACCACCCGAGGAGACACAGGGGACCCAGGCCCTCTTCCACCCCAACCCCACACCTGCCCTTTATTTCAACTGGTCTCATCCAGACCACGGGCCACAATTAGATGTGTCATTTCAATTATATATTTAAAAAAAATTTTTTTTGCAGTACTGGGGATTAAGCTCAGGGGCATTCTACCTCCGAGCTATACCCCCAGCCCTATTTTTTATTCTTTATTTTGAAACAGGGTCTCACTAAGTTGCAGAGGGCCTCACGAGGTAGCTGAGGGTGGCTATGAACCCGGATCCTCAGGTCTCAGCCTCCTGAATGCTGGGATTACAAGCATGTGCCACCACGCCCGGCATATTTAAATATTTTACATGTATGACAGGTAGCTTTGGCCTGTCAGAAAATGTCTGGTTACTCATAGAGCGACACACATCACCCTTTCTGAAGGATCACACGAGAACTAAGTTCAGGGATCGCAGGGTAGGTGTACAAGCAAACAAATCTTCAAATGTTAATGGGATAAGAAAGAAAGGCAGGGAAGGCAAGGGTCAGAGGAGAAGATTCCACAGTCAGGCGTGGTGGCGCACGCTTGTAATCCCAGTACTAGGGAGGCTGAGACAGGAGGATCATAGGTTCGCAGCCAGCCTCAGCTACTTAGTGAAGCCCTCCCAACTTAGTGAGACCCTGTTTCAAAATAAAGAATAAAAATAGCGCTGGGAGCCGGGCGTGGTGGCCCACGCTTGTAATCCCAGCATTCGGGAGGCTGAGACCAGAGGATCCGAGTTCGAGGCCAGCCTCAGCTACCTAGTGAGGCACTCCAAAACTTAGTGAGAGAGACCCTGTTTAAAAATAAAGAATAAAAATAGCGCTGGGAGCTGGACGTGGTGGTGCACGCTTGTAATCCCAGCATTTGGGAGGCTGAGACCAGAGGATCCGGGTTCGCGGCCAGCCTCAGCTACCTAGTGAGGCACTCCAAAACTTAGTGAGACCCTGTTTCAAAATAAAAGATAAAAAACAGGGCTAGGGGTATAGTTCAGAGGTAGAATGCCCCTGAGTTCAATCCCCAGTACCACAAAAAAAAAAAAAAAAATAGTGCTGGGGGTGTAGCTCGGAAGTAGAATGTCCCTAGGCTCAATCCCTGGTGCTGCAAAAGAGAAAAAAATGTGTGTGTGTGTGTGTGTGTGTGTGTGTGTGTGTGTGTGTGTGTGTGTAATAGGGGTGAGGGTATAGCTCTGAGGAAGAATGTCCCTGGGTGGTTCAATCCCCAGTACCACACACACAAAAAAAAATATTCCAGAGGCCCCAATGGGGCCCTCACCACCTGTTCACGCGGAGGTTTTCTTTGCCACTTGAAGAAAGAGGCTGAGCCCGAGTCCCAGCAAACACACGCATCCACTCCTGGGCCTTTCAGCAACAGCCAGCAGCCGTCGCTGGCACAAGGCTAAAGAAGCCGCGTGAGCAGAGAGCCCGTGCGCTCCCTCGCTCTTCCTCCCCGTGACCGTCGCCGGCACGTGCCCAGGCCACGGCGGGCGGGTGAGGCTGGCAGGCGTTGCCTCGTGAAGCCAGGACGCGGCGCCACGTGCCTGGTGCGGGGGAAGGTCAGGCTCATCAGCCCGCACTGGAGAGTGGAGTGGATCCTGCCACTTAACAGATCCCCGCCCACGCTCAGCCACTCACCAAGCAGCCAGCGTCTCCAACGTCCTGATTAAAGAGCAGGGACCCGAGGGAAGACACGGCCCAAGCCCCCAAGACACATGACATCCAAGGGACAGGCAGAACGCTCCTGAAGGAGACACAGGCACCAGCCACCTGACGGCACGGCTGGTCACTGAATGATTCCTGCCATGGTGCCGCAAACGGGGACTGTGCAGGCGCCCAGAGGGAACTTGGTGGCAGGTCACAGGCTAAAGGGGTGGGTGAGGGGCGCTCGAGGCAGGAGGCGGGGCAGGTGGAGGTGTCCACAGCTCAGGAAGGACCCGAAGCGCGTGAGACTTGCGTATTCAAAGATGCTCACCCTGGTCCGACAGGAAGTCCAGCATGGTCTGCAGGAGGAAGGACAGGTGACGCACCGACAGGGCAGGGTTCCCCATCCTCCGGGAGGCGTAGACCAGCTCGTGAAGCAGCCGCATCTGGACGGCAGCCCAGCCTCTGTGCGTACCTGCGGCAAAATCACCGAGAGTCAGAAAGGAAAGGCGCTTAATGTCAACTGAAAAGACAAAAGCCTCCATTTCCCCAATCAAAAGGACACAAAAGATACCTCTCCCTTGTGCCCTCTGATGCTCTAGGCCGGGTACAGTGGTGCACACCTATAATCCCAGTACTTGGGAGGCTGAGGCAAGGGGATCACAGATTCGAGGTCAGCCTCAGCAATTTAGCAAGGTCCTGTTTCAAACTAAAAATAGAAAGGGCTTGGGAGGTGGCTTAGAGGCAAAAGGCCCCTGGTTTTAATCCCTAATACCAAAAGAAAAAAAAAAAAGGCCTGTATTATATTTTCTCTTTATACATTAAGAATAGCTTCTATTATACTTTCTCTTAACACATTAAAATTTTCTTATACTTTCTTCTTCAAAGACATAATTTCAAAAATGCCTCTCTGAGATAACTAATAAGCTTAGACTAAAAGACTGTTTTCAATGGCATGCATTTGAGTTACACATGTTTTCTCAAGAAAATACTAATATTCTCCGGGCGTGGTGGCTCACGATTGTAATCCCAGTACTTGGGAGGCTGAAACAGGAGGATCAAGGGTTCACAGCCAGCCTCAGCTACTTAGTGAGGCCCTCCACAACTCAGTGAGACCCTGTTTCAAAATAAAGAATAAAAAATAGGGCTGGGGGTGTAGCTCGGAGGTAGAATGCCCCTGGGTTCAATCTGTAGTACCACAAAAAAAAAAAAAAGAAAATACTAATATTCAATGATCCTTCATTATCAATCACCAAGGACATTAAACTTAACAGTAAAATATTTCCCTAAAGTGTAAGAAAAACACGGAACAGTGGACTGTTGACTACATGATGCAGTTATGGGACTTTTCTCCCCGCTCCCTCTGGGCTGCCCAATGAGACGTGTCATCTTATGGTCACAAAAATCTTAGAGTCATCTATTCCATTTCCCTTTGGCAACAATTACTGGCATAAATATTTTCCCCCTCAAGAAGAGGGGGTAACAGAAGCCTGCATGGTGCTGGAGGCTTAGGGGCTCTGAGGGGTTGGGGAAAAAGAATTTCAAGCTCAAGTCTCAATCGTAGCAGGTCTGGTTCAAAAACATGGCTGCCTGGAGCCTCCCTGCGGCCTACCCAGAATGCACTGCCTGGTGGACGCTGGGGACACGCCCCCTGGGCCTCCACTGCAGTGGTCCACACACGGGGTGGGTGGGTAGAATCACTTATGGAGAGCATAAAATAAAGATGGCACCACTGCCTCTGCACCAAGAGGTCCTGATTTCAGCACATCTAGGGTGAGGTCAAGAAATCTGAAATTTTAAGCCCCTCGTCCAAAGACGCTGATAATCAACCAGATGGGAGCCCCCACTCTTCTGACTTGTCACGAGAGTCACTGGTCAGTTCATCGGGACTGACAAGGAACATAATTCGAGGCCGGCGCAGGCAGGAGAGCAGGGACGGAGGCCCTGCGGCGTGGGAGAGAGAGGCAGGCCCTGAGCAGCAAGTGTGCCGGTAAGCCTTCTGCACACAGATAACCATGGTGACCACGGGTGGGGAGGGCGTGCCATCAGCTGCAGCAAGCGTGCGAGGAGGGGACCTCTGGACCTCTTAGGAGAAGATTCCCTAAGGCGGGAATGATGGGGCGCGTGTCACCAAGTCGCGGGGTTCAAAAGCAGCAGCTCCTATAAGTGCTACAGCAGTCTACCACGAGCTCTCGGTGCACGCTCGTGATCCCAGTACTTGGGAGGCTGAGACAGGAAGATCACAAATTCTCTGCCAGCCACAGCTACTTGGGGAAGCCCTCCACAACTTAGTGAGACCCTGTTTCAAGATAAAGAATAAAAAATAGGGCTGGGGATGGAGCTCGAGGTAGAATGCACCTGGGTTCAATCCACAGTTCCACAAAAAAAAATAAATAAATAAATGAATGAATGTACTTTCCAAGTTTGAGAAGTGCCCTGAGGAAGAGCAGGATTCTTGAAAGAGAAAAATAAGAAGAATCCCATTTAGGCAGAAAGGACCACAGGGGACCTGTGAAGAAATGGCATTCCGCTGGGACCTGGGAGGCAGCTGGGAGCCACACAGACAAGGGGCGGGGGGCGCGGCCGGACAAGGAGGCAGCCCTGCTGGGAGACCCAGGACGGGAACGTTCTTAGACATGACACGTAATTGGTCCCAGTGCAGAAAGAAAAAACTGAAACGATTCCTAATGTCACGGCCATAAAGCCCCGGGGGCGGGGGGGGGTTGCTTCACCCTGAAGCCCGCCTGTGGTTATGTTCAAAGGACACCAAAAAAAGAAAGTAGTTGAAAAGCAACATCAGGTGTTCCTGAAGCCTCTCGGATGAACGGAGAGTCCATTCCATTCACAGGGCACGGAGGACCCTCCGAAAATGCACATTCCCGCCTTCTGTAAGTGACAGTGTGACTGCCCTGGACGGTCTCCCTGCTCCCACGCTGCCCACCAGGCTTCTCAGGAATGAGGCAGAGACGAGTGTGGCTTTGCAGCTCACCCTTCTCAAGTGCTGGCATCTCCTCTCTCCTGCCCTAACTCTTCGCCTACTGAAGGTTGATCTTACAAGATCTTGCAAGATGCTAGGGCTCAACCAGCATTTTGTTTTGTTTTGTTCTTTCTTTTGTACTGGGGATTGAACCCCGGGGCATTCTATATCCAACCAAGGACTGGGGTTACAGATGTGAGCCATCATGCCCAGCAACACTGGTGATTTCTGCCCTTGATTCTTTTTTTTTTTTTTTTTTAATAGGTGCATTGTGCCGGGTGTGGTGGCACATGCTTGTAATCCCAGCATTTGGGAGGCTGAGACCAGAGGATCCAGGTTCGCGGCCAGCCTCAGCTACCTAGTGAGGCCCTCCGCATCTTAGTGAGCCTCTGTTTCAAAATAAAGAATAAAAAAAATAGGGCTGGGGGTATAGCTCGGAGGTAGAATGCCCCTGAGTTCAATCCCCAGTATCACAAAAATTTTAAAAATTAAAAAAATAGGCCGGGCGTGGTGGCGCACGCTTGTAATCCCAGCATTCGGGAGACTGAGACCGGAGGATCCGGGTTCGCGGCCAGCCTCAGCTACCTAGTGAGGCCCTCCGCATCTTAGTGAGCCTCTGTTTCAAAATAAAGAATAAAAAAAATAGGGCTGGGGGTATAGCTCGGAGGTAGAATGTCCCTGAGTTCAATCCCCAGTACCGCAAAAAAAAAAAAAAAAAAATTTAAAAAATAAATCGGTGCATTGTAATCATACATCTTTGTTAGGTACAAGCTGGTAAAGGCATACATGCACACGTCTCTCATGTAACCCTTCCCCATCTGCCCTTGACACTAATCAACACCATGAGAGAACCAGGGAGGTGATTGCCCACCAGTGTGGACTCCTCCTGGGTGGACACCGGCCTGCCGAGCCCTCCACACCACTTCCTTTCTCTGGCGTCCATCAGAAGCCCTCGCCGGCAATGACAGGGGCAAGCTCGCTGAGCGTGTCTGGAGCTACCCCGGGGACTGGCTGACTCGACCCTCCAGACACTCCCTCCAGATCACCAGCCCAGGCCCGCCAGCTGCATGGCCAGGATCACACAGCCGCTCAGCCTCTGTCCCCTCGGTGGCCACAAGGAGCTCCCGGGCCCCCTCCCTGAGCTCTGAGGAACTCGTCCCTCCTGTGAGACCATTCACCAAGAGGCCACAGCTGGCCACGGCGTGGACCAGAGGCCCCAAGACCCCTTGAGGCGCCGGGGGCGGGGGGGGGGGGAGCAACAGACTCCCCCACCCTGAGCTGGCAGAGGCCGCAAGCCAGCGCAGCCCAGCGTCCTCATGCGGACCCCCGCTGCAGGCGGCCGCTCCCAGCACAGCAGCCGCCCTAGATGGGTCACCGAAAGTACCAGGAAATAGTCCTCAAATGCGGACAATCACCTTTTGTGAACAATCGTTTTTGGTGAACAGTCATTTTTTTGTACCATCTAATAAGCACAATTTTTTTTAATAAAGGAAAATATCCCCGATTTTAACACTACTTTAACACTTTAAAGCTACAGTAATCGAGGCAGTGTGGTTTGGGTGAGAGAATGGACAAAAAGATCCAGAGAACTCGGAAATGGACCCACATCACTGCAATCAACCGGTCTTTGCCAAAGGAACAAAGAGACCAATAGAGCAGAGACGGCAGGCTCCTCACTGATGGGGGTGGGGCGGCAGCACAGCCAGGGACACTGACCTCGACCCGCAGGCAAGCAGCTCAGAGCATCACAGACCTAAGGCCAAACGCAAAACTGTGCACCCAGCCGGGCGTGGTGGCGCACGCTTGTAATCCCAGCATTTGGGAGGCTGAGACCGGAGGATCCGGGTTTTCGGCCAGCCTCAGCTACTTAGTGAGACCCTCCGCAACTTAGTGAGACCCTGTTTCAAAATAAAGAATAAAAAATAGGACTGGGGGTATAACTCGGAGGTAGAATGCTCCTGAGTTCAATCCCCAGTACCGAAAAAAAAAAAAAAACAAAACTGTGCACCCTGGAGGCTAACACTGGTGAGATCGAGGCGTCCTCGGAATCGTGATGACTCCATAGATACAACACAGAGCATCACCCCTGGGAGAAGAGTAGACGAGCTAGATGGTGTCACAACCAAAAAGCCCTGTTCTGCAAATGGCACTATCAGGAACAGGAGAAGACGAGACACAGGCTGGGAGAGAAAATCAGGACTGCTATTCAGATTATGCAACAAGCCGGGTGTGGTGGCGCACGCTTGTAATCCCAGTACTTGGGAGACTGAGACAGGAGGTTCACAGGTTCACAGCCAACACTTCAACACATAGGCACAGGTAAAACACTTCAACACATAGGCCAGCCTCAGCTACCTAGCGAGGCACTCCGCAACTTAGTGAGACCCTGTTTCAAAATAAAGAATAAAAAAATAGGTAAAAACTTTCTCAACAAGACCCCACAGGCACAAGCAACTCAAAGGGAGATCAATTCATGGGATTGCATTAAACTGAAGACCTTCTGGGCAACAAAGGAAACTATCAAGAGCCTCTACAGTGAGCCCACAGAGTGGGAGAATATTTTTGAGACCCTGTTTCAAAATAAGAAAAAAAATCAGGCTGGGGGTGTAGCTCAGGAGTAGACTGCCCCTGGGTTCCATCCCCAGTGCCATCAAAAATGAAAAAAGAAGCCAGGTGTGGTGGCTTGTAATCCCAACATTTGGGATGCTGAGACCTGAGGATCTGGGTTCTCGGTCAGCCTCAGCTACCTAGCGAGGCACTCCGCAACTTAGTGAGACCCTGTTTCAAAATAAAGAATAAAAAAATAGGGCTGGGGGTATAGCTCGGAGGTAAAATGCCCCTGAGT
The DNA here is from genome assembly GCA_004027655.1 of Graphiurus murinus. NCBI lineage: Eukaryota > Metazoa > Chordata > Mammalia > Rodentia > Gliridae > Graphiurus > Graphiurus murinus. The sequence goes on from PVLC010002560.1 coordinate 85,406, forward strand.
TCAATCCCCAGTGCTGCAAAAGAAAGAAAGAAAGCAAGCAAGCAAGCAAGCAAGCGAGCCGTGGCAAACTGGACGTATTTATGAAAGTGCTGTTTGGTTTCTGAGCTCTGCTCTCATCTTTCCATTTCTTGTCTCTGAAAAACACAGGTGCTCGTGACTGGGATGCTCGTGACTGGGATGCCAGAATGGCTACAAAGTGGCCGGGAATTCAGAATGGCTCTCCCGGGCACCAGTCCCCAGAATGCAGGACTCTTCTGCCCTGGTGGGACAGTGACCCAAGGGAACGCCTCCGCTCTTTTTCTGTCTAGCAGCCTGTCTTCGAAGTGAAGTGCCACATGTTCCTTACTTACACAGTGACCAAATCAGGGCTCCTTCTCCTACTAATCAGACTTTGCCTAATGCTGGGCATTATAATTGTGTATACTTGTAATCAGATTTATAGCTTTAGGTTTCCTACGGATTACCTTGAATTAATGTTGCAGAAGAAGAATTTACCACCAAAAGCATAGCCACATCTATACGCATGTACTCAACTGTATTTATTTCTGGTTCATTGATTTTTGCTAACTCAACCCAACTGCATACGTAAAATTCATTACGCTCATTTAAGCGTTTTGTTAATGTACCATACCATTAAGCTCAGAAGGGCTTTCTGACCCCACTGTCAAAGACCTAAGAACACCACCCCCAAAGCAGAAAGCTGCTTTCTGTTAACAATTCTAATTCTGTAAGTAATCCAGCACAGAGCAGGGTTCCGGTCTCTCTGAACCACCAGCACCGTTATGGAGCGGGCGCATACATGCACACATTGAGTGAAAATAAACATTTCGGTTCTGGCACCAGCAGGTCCGGTACCTTTGTTGAAGTCCTTGGGGTCCAGGGACAGGCTGTAGCCAGGCAGCGTCTCCAGGAGGAGCTTGTAGCAGGCCCTCCAGCCGGGCTCAGCGATGCTAGGGGCCACGCACTGCATGGCCGCCACGCGCTTGAAGAACGCAGACTTGCGACGGAAGCCGATCAACTCGTAGAGCTCCGAGAGGATGCTGTAGCGCTGGATTTTTTCTTCCTCGGAAAGCTGTGAGCACAGGAAGAAAGCAGAAGGCTTTTGGAATAAATTTCGGAATAGAAGAGGAAACATGCATAGAACCGCTTTTTATAAAACAAAGACCAGAGGAGACATCCGGGAGAGGGAGAGGCCCGGTTACCAGCGCTGGGATACAGTGAGACCAGGACAGCGCTGAGCCCGGAGCCCTCCATGGCTCATTGCTACCGGTGCCTTTTGCTAAGGTGCGGACATTCTGGCCCCAACATGCGTGCTGCACATCACAGAAGATATCCTTTGAAAAAGGGAAAGCAAAGGAAGAGGAGTCCATTTCGGCAGCAGGACTTTGGCAGGGACTCTGCATCAGACACAGGACTTCTTAGAACACCGGAAAAAGAAAAAGCCAGAGCTAGAGATGGAGCTTGGTGGCACAGCGATTGGAAGCCGTGCGGGAGGCCCCGGCTTCCATTCCCAGCATCACAGAAATAAATAAATAAATGGAAAAAGAAGGACAAGAAAATCCTACAATTTTTTTTAAAAGAATATATAGATTCGAGTAACTAGAAAATGAATTGTTAATAATACCATGGTAGACTAGCAGCAGTTTCTTTCATCAAAGACCTAACTGGATTCTCCTAGCAACACTCTCATGTACTAATAACAATTTCTGTTGCTAAGTACCTACTATGGACCCGCAAGCTTAGTATGACGTCTTTTCTTTTTTTTTTTTTTTTTTTTTTGGATTTTGTTTATTTTCTTTTTTGGGGGGGGGGGTAATTGTGGGGAGGGGGATGCTAGGGATGGAACCCAAGGGCATTCTACCTCCAAGCTACACCCCCAGCCCTACTTTTTATTCTTTATTTTGAAACAAGGTCTCACTAAGTTGCAGAGAGCCTCACTAACTAGCTGAGGTTGATTGTGAACCCAGATCTTCTGGTCTCAGCCTCCCAAATGCTGGGATTACAAGCGTGCGCCACCACACCCGGCCCCAGCCCTACTTTTTATTCTTTATTTTGAAACAAGGTCTCACTAAGTTGCAGAGAGCCTCACTAACTAGCTGAGGTTGGTCGTGAACCCAGATCTTCTGGTCTCAGCCTCCCAAGTACTGGGATTACAAGCGTGCGCCACCTCGCCTGGCTCTTGTTTCTTTGTTGTTGTTGTTATTGTTTGGGTACTGGAGATTGAGCCTAGGGGCATTCTACCTCTGAGCTATACCCCCAGTCCTTATTATTTTTCATTTGGAAATAGAGTCTCACTAATAGGGCCTTGCTAAGTTGCTGAAGCTGGCCTCAACCTGCGATCCTCCTCCTGTCATCCCAAGTACTGGGATGACAGGCGTGTGCCACCACATCCAACTTTAGCATGTCTTACTTAACTAATACAGCAATCCCATGATGTACAAGTATTCCGGCTCATTGCTAAGGGCATTGCAGGCTCCGAGAGGTATTAATAACCTGCACAACGTCACAGACCCAAGAAGTATTGGAGACAAGACCTGGCTTGGGGTCGGGGCTCTGCTCCCTGCCCAGCTCTCACCACCCCGATCGCAGAAGGCAGCCAGGACCCACGCTGCTGCTCAAGGCCACCCTGCTGGTCTCTCTGGCCCCGCCTTGGAAATGCATCTGTTTCCAGATATTTCTGTGAGGACACAGCCATATCTGAATGCCCTGTAAACTCAGACTCTTAGTCCTTCCCGCTGTCACCTCCCCCCACACACACCCTTGGCCACACCCTTGTGTGGGTCCCCTTACCTGCAATCCAGAAGAAAAATGCATCCGAGAGGCTTCCCGCACCCTCCTGTGCCTTCCTTACCCCACACACACACACCTGCACACCACCGTTCCTGACACACAGCTCAGGCTGAACGTGTGCACGTCCCCCAAGATTCGTGTGTTGGCATCTTGACCTCTTGTTGGTTGTGATGCTCTTGGGAGACAACTAGGTAATGAGAGCGGAGGCTTCCTGAATGGGACTACAGCCCGTAGAAGAGACCCCCGATGCTGGGCCTGGTGGCGCACACCTGACATCCCAGTACTTGGGAAGCTGAGACAGGAGGATCACAGGTTCAAGACCAGACTCGGCAACTTAGCAAGACCCTCGGGAACTGAGCTCTAAGACTCTGTTTCAAAAGAAAAAAATAAATAGGACTGGAGGTGTAGCTCAGAGGGAGAATGCCTCTGGGTTCAACCTTCAGTACAGAGAGAGAGACAGAGACAGAGACAGAGAAAGAGACAGAGAGAGAGGGAGGAAGAGACAAAAAGAGAGAAAGAGAGAGCCCCTGCCACTTCTACCAGTGCAGACACAGCATCTATGACCCAGGAGGTGGCCCTCACCAGGCCCAACACTGCCAATGCCTTGGACCCTTGGTCTTGAACCTCCAGCCTACAGAGATGAAAGAAATCAAATTCTGTTGTTTATAAGCCCCCCCCCCAGGCTATGGTATTGCTACAGCCGCCTGAAAATACTAAGACACCCCCATTTCCAAGCTGCCCAGGCACCCTTCCGTACCACACGGTGCAGCCCAGCTACCTCCTGGGCAGTCCACCCCCAAGTCAGCCCAGCCCGCCCCACAGCTGCAGCCCACTGCCTACCCGAGACCACAGAACCACGTCTATCCGTGCCTCAGTCTGCCGATGCGTGCGTCCTCAGTGGGCGCCCAGCTCTGATGGCTGGGGACACGGCCGTGAGCAAAACAGGCAGACACCCCTCTCTCAGGGACCTCCGAGCTAGTGACAAGCCAGTGCCCAGCTGAGAATCAGCCAGGAAGATGACAGTGACACAGAGAAAACAGCACGCCACACAGCCAGAAAGTATCTACGCACTGAGCCCCAAAATAACCGTGCGGAGGGCAGACTGGAACCAGGCAGGGGACCGTCAGGATCCGCGCAGGCGGCAAGGCTGGGGCGTGTGGCCTTCCGGGGTGTCCCAGCCCAGCTCTGCTCTCCAGCCCCCCCGCGCCTCCCCATCCTGTAGCCCACGCCCAGCTCTCCCTCAGCGACTCTGATCCCAGAAGCTTGTCCCAATGCCCTTCCGCTGTACGTCTAAGATGCTGAGACATCTTTCCGTAAATTCCCTTCCGTTCTACATCTAAGATACTGTCGCATCTTTCCATAACCAATCCTCATAACCATGCAGACTCGGGAATGTCATTCCTCTCACCTACATTATTCACCCGAGTTGAGCCTCAACCCCCCTCCCCTGCCCCCGGGAATGGTAGAACTTTCCAGCACGGCAGGCAGCATCATTTCACACCGAGCAGACAGCCCAGGAACACCGCCATCGCTCCAGAGCTCACCGACATTTGATGTTATCTGTCTTTTTAATTTTGGCCATTCTGCTGGCTTTAATTTGCATTTCCCTGATAACTAGGAAGCCGCACATTTTTCCGTATGATTACTGGCCACTTGCATATCTCCCTTTGTGAGGTACTTGTTCAAATCTCCTGACAGTTTTTAAAATTAGGTCGTTCGTCTTGTTACTGAGTTGTAGGAGTTCTTTATACGTTCTGAAAGTAAGTCCTTAGTCATAGATGTTTTGCGAATATTCTCTCCCAGGCTGTGGCCAATTTGTTTTCTTAAGGGAGTCTTTTGATAAGCAGAAACATTATGTCAAAGCCCAAGTGATCAGTTCTCTCTCTCGTCCTTAGCGCTTCCCGCATCCTTGTCTAAGAAACCTTTGCCCAAGGTCATAAAGATAGTCTCTTCTCTTCTAGAAGCTTTACACTTCCGTCTGTGACCCATGGATGCTCAAATCTGCACCAGACAGCACCTGAGAATGTGCAGCACAGCTGTACAAAGACTGCTGTGATGGCGGCTATGAGGGCTGAGGGTCTATAAAGGAGAGAGAGACATTCCCAGCATGGTCATCTCTAACCAGGAAACGCCCAGACCCTCATCTGCTACACCCCATGTGCAGAAAAGGACTCCAGATGTTGGCAAAATAAAACGAAGAGTGAGCTCAGCTGGTGCCTTCATGGGACCACCATGAAAACCAAGGCCACAGCCAGGACTAGCTGGCAAGCGTGCCCCCACCCACCAGAGTCCCCAAGGATTCTTTCATGGGGCCTGCTTAAGATGAAAAGCTGTGGGAATGAACCTACCATATGATCCAGCAATACCACTTCTGGGTATCTACCCAAAAGAATGGAAACCAAACTATCAGACCGATGCATGTGTATCTATGTTTATAGCTGCACAATTCACAATTGCCAAACTACGGAAACAGCCAAGATGTCCATCGACAGATGAATGGATTACAAAACTATGGGATATGTACACAGTGGAATTTTACTCAGCCATAAAAAAGAACAAAATCATGTTATTTTCAGGGAATGGATGCAACTGGAAAACATTATGTTAAGCGAGATTAGTCAGTCACAAAGAGTAAAAAAGCATATGTTCTCCCTAATATGCGGATGTTAGGGAGAAGATGGGACATAAGAGGGTCTCCAGATGAAAAAGGAGAAACCCTAGATAAGCAAAGAAATTGACTTAACTGAAGGGGATGGATGGGGGGCACGCTAATGCACATGATCTATTTTCACAAATATATCAAAATCAATCACTAAACTGAACTTGAGAAGGAGGGAGGGCGAGGGAGTGGGGTGGGAATTGGGGAACGGTTAAACGAGAAATGTGTGCATATATGCCTTTATCAGCTTCTACCTAACAAAGATGTATGATTACAATGCACCAATTAATAATAAAAAAAAAAAGATGAAAAGCTGTAACACTCCAACTGGTAATATCTTCTTCCATTCTTCTTCTTTACCTTTATATGTCATAAGGCGGGAAATGATAAACACCATATTACAAACGGAACTGAAATCACTTTAAGCCCTACCAAAGATCCCTAAAGGAGAAACCTCGGGCACAAGCGCTGACCAGCATGAGGCACCGCTGAACCTGGAAGCTTCCCCCAAACGCGAGCCCGTGAGCCCGACCCCGTGAGCGCGAGCCCGTGATGAAGCTGCGTCCGATCAGTACAGTCGGCAACAGCGCAAGGATCTAGAATACAAAGTGGTCCCAGGCAACGTGCCAGGCCGAGAGCCTTGTGAGATCTGAAATGCAATCAAATCCCCAAACTCATTTCCGACCTGCTGCTCTTTTAGGGAGGACTAATCAGCACATCTTTGTTCTAATTTCTCAACAGGCTGCACAGTCACGACGTCTGGGTTCAGAGCCCAGATGTTAATACAAAGTTCCAACAGAAAGTGGCTCAAAGACGACTCAAACGAGAGGCTTTACTCGTAAGGCAGACTCTCTGGGAATTCCAATATTAATTCCACTTCCAGCTTGAAAGTAAGTTTAGAGGCACTTCATTCCACTAGTAAGAGAGCCGTAACATCAGGAAAACACCAGCTACAGGGCTGGTGTGCGGGCTCTCCGGCAGGACAGAACAGCCACGAGGCCTGCGGTGGAGTTACAAGGGCCCGGGCCTGCGCCCTGCTCCTCTGCCAGAGGGAACCATCCAGTCTAATCCTGATTGTTGGTAAAATGAAGTGAAACAAGATGGACGGTCAGCAAAGCTCGAAAGCCCTCGGTGGGTGTTCAGGAAATGGAAAATATCACTGTTGGCTGGGACCTTTGAAATCACAGGTTCTAACCCACTTAGCCAGCCAGGATGCTCTAGAAAATGCTTCACCCTCCCTCGGTCTTAGGAGGCACAGGAAGGCACAGAGCGCTGAAGAGCAAGGCAGTGGTGGAGGCTTTGGGACAGGCAGCCTGAAGGCAGTACTCAAGTGCTGACCATGGACAGAAAGCAAATGGCAGAGACCAGACGTCCTCCAGCATGGAAAGCACACTCTTTCTCCAGCCACAGTCATACACAGAGAAACATAAATTCCCATTTATATCTGTCAAAAAAAATTTTTTTGAGCTGGACATAGTGGCACACACTTGTAATCCCAGTACTTGGGAGGCTGAGACAGGAGGATCACAGGTTTAAGGGCAGTCTCAGAAACTTAGCAAGGCTCATCAACAACTTAGCAAGACCCTGTTTCCAAATAACAAAATAAAATAGGACTGGGGGTATAGTTCAGAGTTAGTATGCCCCTGAGTTCAATCCCCAGCAACACACACGCACACAGAGCTCTGTTCCCCAGAACAGGAAAAACAATGCATGTACAAGGATCTTGCTTTAAGAAGCATCTGGTTGGCGGGCATGGTGGTACACACCTGTAATCTTAAGACTTGGGAGACTGTGACAGAAAGATAGCAGGTTCAAGGCCAGCCTCAGCAACTTATCAAGACCCTGCCTCAAAATTTAAAGAAGGACTGGGAGTGTAGCTCAGAGGTAAAATGCCCCTGGGTTTAATCCCCAGTAAAAGAAGAAGAGGAGGAGGAGGAGGAGGAGGAGGAGGAAGAAGAAGATGAAAGCAGCAGCAGCATCTGCTTAAAGCAATGGGATCCATCTTCAGTTTTAATTAATCAAAGGGAAAAATGGGGGTGGGGGGGTGTTGCATTAGATCTGGTCCTTTGTCAGTTCATAAGGGAGTGGAGAAGAAAGATGTGCCAGTAAGGGGTCACTCTGCCGCACTCCAGTACCTAGGAAGAGGATAGACAGCAAGACAGATAACCCAGAGACGCCCGCTCTGCGCTCCTGGGGTTGTCTCCTTCCTGGGAAAAAAGGGAGATTTGATGGCTCTTTTCTGCAGACACCCCATGTTCATGGATTAGAAGACAATAGTGTTAAGATGGCAAAATTAATTTTACAGATTCAATGAAAACTCCAGCTGGCTTCTTTAGAGAAATTGAGAAGCTGATCCTAAGTTTCATATGGAAGTGCAAAGAATCCAGAATAGCCAGAATAGTCTTGAAAAAGAACAAAGTTAAAGAAGACATGGTTCCCAACTTCAAAACAAAGCTACAGCAACCAAGACAATGAGGTGTCTGCATAAGTACGGATATATAGATTGATGGAATAGAATTAAAAGCCCAGAAAAAAATCCTACAGTTATGGCCGACTATTTTCCCACAAGTATGCCAAAATCATTCAATGGGGAAGAATAGCCTTTTCAACAAATGATGCTAGGAAAAATAGATAGCCACATGCAAAAGAATGAAGTTGGATCTCTACTTCACATGACAAACAAAAAACAATTCAAAATGTAAAAACTAAACCTATAAAATTCTTTTTTTTTTTTTTTTTTTTTTTTTTTTTGCAGTACTAGGGATTGATTGAACTCAGGGGAATTCTACCTCCAAGCTATACCCCCAGCCCTATTTTTTATTCTTTATTTTGAAACCGGGTTTCACTAAGTTGCGGAGTGCCTCACTAGGTAGCTGAGGCTGGCCACGAACCCAGATCCTCCGGTCTCAGCCTCCCGAATGCTGGAATTACAAGCGTGCGCCACCACGCCCAGCTCTCTATAAAATTCTTAAACTAAAACATAATAAATCTCCCTGGTCTTGGCAATGGTTTCTTATACATAACACCAAAAGCAAATGTGATAAATGAAAACATACATAAATTGGACTTCCTTGAAATTTGAAAGTTTTATGCTATAAAGGACACCATCAAGAAAGTAAAGTGACAACATCAGAATGGGAAAAAAAAAAAAAAAAACTTGCAAAGCATAAATCCAACAAGGGACTAGTATCCCAAATATATAAAGAACTCTTACAACTAAACAATAAAAAGAAAACCAAACCCAGTTTAAAATTTCACAAAGGATTTATAGGCTGAGGGTATAACCCAGTGGCAGAGCATATGTTTAGCATGCCCCTGGCCCCAGCACCAATAAATAAATATCAACAAAGGATTTTAGTTGATATACAAATGGCCAAGCTGGGCGTGGTGGCGCACGCTTGTAATCCCAGCATTCGGGAGGCTGAGACTGGAGGATCCGGGTTCGAGGCCAGCCTCAGCTACCTAGTGAGGCACTCCACAACTTAGTGAGACTCGGTTTCAAAATAAAGAATAAAAAATAGGACTGGGGGTATAGCTCAGAGGTAGAATGCCCCCTGAGTTCAACTCCCAGTACTGCAAAAAAAAAAAAAACAAATGGCCATTTGCAGGAAAGTGGATGGAACTTGAGAATATTATACTGAGTGAGTGTAGCCAGTCTCAAAAAATGAGACTCTTATATGTGGAAGCTAGAAAGGTATTTGGAAATAAGGGCAGCATAGAGAGACGAGCAGAGATTCCAGGGGAATGACTGAGGGGGATTAGAGAAGGGAGGGGGACAAAGTCATAAAGAATGCAATAGTAGAAATAGTGCAGTGAATGCATACAAAATTATCAATTCTGATCTCAAAGGCATGAGCGGGAAGGAGGGACCCAGTGGGGAGGGCACCAAGAGTTGTGTGCATGTATTTTTCTGATACTCTGTACCCCGATATGATGTAAAATTACAATGCAGCGAATAAAAAAAATGGCCAGTAAGCATATTTTAAAAATGTAAAGCTGGGCATGTTGTCGCAAGCCTATAATCCCAGTACTCGGGAGGCTGAGACAGAAAGATCACAGGTTCAAGGACAGACTCAGCACCTTAGGTCCTCTGCAACTTAGTGAGACCCTGTTTCAAAATTTAAAAAAATAATAAAATGGGTTGGGGATATAGCTCAGAAGTAGAATTCTTCTGGGTTCAATCCCCAGTACTCCAAAAAGAAAAATGTTTGATATAATTAAGACATCAGAGAAATACAAATCAAAACCAAAATGAGATATAACTTCATATCTAACAGGATTGCTATAATCAAAAGACAGACAATAACAATTATTGATGAGGCTGTGGAGAGACTGGAATTCTCATTAATTGCTAATGGAAATGTAAAATGGTACAGCTACAGCTTCTTTGGAAAACTGACAGTTCCTCAAAAAGATAAACACAGCCAGGCATGGTAGCACATGCCTGTAATCTTAGTACCTGGGAGACAGAGACAGTAGGATCGCAGATTCAAGGACAGTCTCAGCAATTTAGAAAAACCCTGTTTCCAGATAAAATAGGGCTAGGGATCCATCTCAGAAGTAGAATGCCCCTGGGTTCAATTCCCAGTATCAAAAATAAAAACAAAAAATAAAAAATAAATGTAGGATTATATGGCCTAGGAATTATACTCCCAAGTATATGTCCAAGAGGACTGAAAACATAGGTCCCCACAAAAAATCTGTACATGAACGCTTGTAGCAGCATTATTTATAATAGACACAGCCACATGGCAGGGTATTATCTGACTATAAAGAAATATAAGGTACTGATTTATACTATGACAGGAAGGAGCCCTGAAAACACTGGAGGACGCCAAAGGACAAACGCCGTCCTTCAGATGACGAGCATATATCCATTGCACTACTCTTGAAATTTTTATGAGGGCTTGAAGTCTTTCCAAATAAAATAAAGTGTATTATACACAACAAATGGGAAAGAGAAGTCTCTCCAAATAAAAACAGAGAGTAGTATACGCAGTCAGTATGAAGCAAGAACAGCCCCTCACAGGAGGGTCCTAAGGGTTAAACGCAGAAGTGGTAGAACGCGCTGGGTACGGTGCGCTGCTCATCCGCCAGCAGCCATCGCTGTCACCGCGGCTGGCCAGCGGGCTCGGAGTGGGGCCAGCACTCCCGGGAGCAGCGGGGTGAGGCATGCATCACGGTTCTCTCCGCTCCGTGCATCCAGCAAACGATGATAAGTGCCGGTCTCGGACAAGCGGTGTGCATGACCCAGTGATTATCACGATGAACAAGACACAGGCCCTGCTCTAGAATCTTCATGCGTTACCAAGCTTTCCTATTAAAAAATGAATTACTTTAATATTCAGATCAGCTTTAAACTCCTAAGGCAAATGGCTTAGAATTTCTAAAAGCAATGCGTGCCTGTGCTATGCTCTGTGTGTTTATTTACATCCTGCCTCATTTTACAAAAGGATCTAGAATCAATTTCTGTGTGTATGTTCGGTACTGGGGATTGAAGCCAGGAGCATTCTGCCATTGAGCTACATACGCTCCCAGCCCTATTTTTTTATTTTTTAGTTTGAAACAGGGTCTCACTAAGTTGCTTAGGGCCTTTCTAAGTTGCTGAGACTGGCCACAAACCTGCAATCCTCTGGTCTCAGCTTCCCAAGTACGAGGATTATAGGCTTGTGCCACCATGCCCGGCTTAAAATCAATTTTTAAACATGCACAATTTAGCCAGGGAGCGCAGGTTCACAGGCAGCCTCAGCAGCAATTTAGTGGGGCCCTCCACAACTTAGTAAGACCCTATTTCAAAATAAAGAATAAAATAGGGCTAAGAGCATAAATTGGAAGTAGAATGCACCTGGTTTCAATTCCCCAGTACCACACACACAAAAAAAATTTTTAAATAAAGAAAAATAAACATGCACAATTTAACTACAGTAACAACAAAAAGATAAAAAAAATCAGGAAGAGGAGAAAATGAAGATTATGGTTAAATGAAACCAGGGGAAGGTTAAATTACCAAAAACACTTGCCATGAAATAAGTGTAATAATTAAAGGTATATGTGGATTCAGCTCTAATGTTCCCAACGGCTAAAGCAAAAAGAAAACCATGGCAGGTACAAGCTTCCCAGCACCCGTGAGCTAGCTAAGTTTCCAGCACATCCCCAGGTCGGGGAGTCTGAAGCGTCCTTCTCGGCATTGACCGTCCTAGTAACCTCCCCAGGTTTTCAGTACAAGCACCACCACAGCACAGGTACACGGCTCATTTTCTAGTCCTGGCTTTTCCTTTTACATCAGTCCTCTCCCTTTCCTCATTTTATTGGGCTGCAGATGGAAATCTGAAACCTCAGTTCAAGAGCCGCGGAAAAGATTCCGACAGCTTTGCAGGCAGCTTCTGTCCAGAGGACAGCTGGGCCCCGCCGCCCCTGCCTGGCTGGCTTCGACTTCGCTCCAGAGACAGTTGCTCCGTGCCCGTTTCCCAGGCAGTTTCTCTCTCCTGGAGACAATGATATCCGCATCCCAGACTCGTTCAACCAGTAACTTCCCCGTTCCCTCTTTTTCCTTCTTCAATGAGGACACCTGACTTTCCCCCATCCCCTCCGATTGTTTCTTTGTTGGAACCGCGCACTCCCCACACACCAGCTGCCGGCTAGGGCTGACCAGCTGCAATCCCTGCACCTTCCCCTCCTTCCTCAAAAGATTCGTCCCCAAATCTCCTGGCCCTGAAATCGACACAAAGTCCTGAGGTTGCAACCGCTGCGTGCATGTCCACCAGGTTCTTGCGGGTTTCCTTAGCAACAGCTTCATTAAGGAACTGCGTTGAAAATTGTAAAAGAGGCTTTTCTTACTGCTAAACGGAGTGGCCTGCGCACAACTTGAATGGCTTTGACGAGAACATTAACCAGGGACAAAGAGGTTGCAGGTCTCAGTGATTAGCATCATAAACCCAAATATTCTTAACCGGCTCAGACTCTTTCCTGAACTCTAGGTCTGCGGGAGGCCCAAGTGGGTTCCCACATCTGCTAAAGTCAGAGCTTCCGTTTAGCTTTGCAGTCGAGTCCTTGCTATTACTTTCTCCTGCTGTCACTTGCCGTTTGTTTCTTTCTTTCTTTCTTTCTTTTCACTTGCTGTTTTGTACTAAAAAAGAAAATTAATTTCAATCACTTGGGTTGGGGGAGAAGCAACCCGCTGTAATACATATAGCGTGGGTTTTAGAATCACAGCGAACCAGATTAAATCCCCATGGTGGAATTTATGAGATAACCCTGGGTCCCTGTCCTCAATTTCCTCGTCTCTTCAACTGAGTACAATGAACGGCTTAGCAAAGTTGTTAGGACGCTGACAGCCGATGTCTGTACAGCACTCGTGAAATGTCTGCAACAGGCTGGTTGCTAGATTAGGCAGGGCTGCCGGTTCATCAGACAGCCCAGAGATGGGCTTTGCCTTTCGTCTTTGCCACATTGTAACAGAAATTATTTTTCTTGGGATTCAAACCACTAGATCAGCCTGACCAGAAAACGCCCGAGATCTGTGCAGCAAAGCCTGTTCTTTTCCTCGGGAGAACTGGCCCAGCTGGGAATTATGCACTTCCGTGTCTGTTTGGTACCTGTTCCTCCCTCTAGCCGTCAAGCTCAATCAGCACAGGACCTGGTCTGCTCGGCGGCTGAACATGAAGGGCTGGCAGGCAGCCGCGCGGTGCGGAGCAACAGGCGGCTGAGGACCGAGCAGGGGAGGAAAGAGCAGGCAGCTCGCTGCCCGGGGCCCCTCACCTCTAAATCACAGTGATTTTGAAGGCGCTCCAGCGCCATTTTTTGCTCAGAGGTTTCTCCTCTGCAACGGAGAAAACTGCCCTTGGAATTCAGAATTAAAAGCGTTAGAGGAAATAACCAAATTCCCAGTCTCACAAAGTGTCTGTTGATGGTTCCTCAACTGACACGAGCTGTCTTTCTTCCTGTGAAGAAGGGCAGGGAGGCAGATGTGTTACTGAACCCTCGGCAAAGCCCGGCCCGGCAGGGTGTCTAGCACTGCAGCCGCATCGATGCACCATTTACAACTTACGACAAGTCTAGGGAGAAGAGATTGTGATCCTTCCCATTTTACAGATTTGGAATCAGGCCAGGAGAGGTTGCATAACTACTGCGGGGCTCACGGTGACAAATGGTGATCTGAAGCCAGACCTGGGGTGCCGAAGTCCGAGCTCCTTCTAGCCCACCTCTCGGTATACCTCGCCACGTGCCTGCACTGTCCTCCTGTCCAACACACAGAGCTGTACACAGCTGCTTATTCAATGACATGTTTGCGGCTACTTGTCAGTGCTAGACGATTATCATAAACAACCAAAGAAAAGGCAGGTCAATCCAGGTCCCCGTGCGCAAAAAGGAGGAATTCCGCACTGCGTCTATAAAGAGACCCTTTCCAGTGCCACTAAATCCAAATGTATTATTTATCAGTCCTGAGGTTCGTGCAGGGATTCTTAAGGCAGAAGGAACCTGCAATAATCGTATCTCAGCTCCTTTCAAATTTTCCACATTCGCCAAAATTGGTCCTTAGGAATAGACACAACTCATCAATTCTGCGACGGAACACACTGGATCAAGGACCGAGAGCTTGTTCTATTTCAGAAAAGCTACAGGCCCTCTTTCCCTTGTAATCATAAAAATCCCACCAGAATGCATTGTTTTGCAGAGATGAGTCAACTCAAGCACAGAACAGAGGCTGGGGAGGGCACAGCCAGCCTGCGGCCCCTGCGGCTCTGGTGGTGTGCCCCAGGCAGGGGGCGGTGGCGGCCCTTCCAGTAGGACTCTCCTGACCCCTGGTGTTCCACAGGAGACAGAACAGCGCGAAAGGCAGGGCTGTTCAGACAGCAACAAATGCCCACACATTTTCAGTGAAAACATTATATTTCCAGCCTCAGCTACCTAGTGAGGCACTCCGCAACTTAGTGAGACCCTGTTTCAAAATAAAGAATAAAAAATAGGGCTGGGGGTATAGCTCGGAGGTAGAATGCCCCTGAGTTCAATCCCCAGTACCACACACACAAAAAAAGAAAACATTATATTTTGTAAAATATGTGTATTTATATGCCCACCTGTGAAAACAACCTCGCAGTGAGCCCAAAATTTCCAGGTTAATTTGCAAAGGCACCTGCAGTTCCGGGCAGGCAGGTCGCTGGAGGCGGAGCTCGGCGGGGGCTGCTGCAGCCGCTGGCTCCTTCCACAGGAATCCGCCCACACCCGGCTCCCAGCTGCAACAGCTGCAGCTCTGTATGTAGCTGCGGACTTTCTGAGGGTCTGCTTGAAAACCATAATCCATCCTCTGCTCTGGCAGGAAGACGTCCCTCCAAACCCTCCAACCCGGTAACACTCGCCTGTTGCAGGCACTAAAACAGCAGGGGCACGGAGGCTCTAACCTGATCCCCTGCTCGCTGCCGGGACTGGCTGCACTGTCAATGAGCAGATGGGAAGCTGAACAGTTAGCAAAGCGGAGTAGTTCTGCTCAAGGTCAGCAGCAAACAGTGCAAACCTGAGGTTTGAGCCCAAGCCCAGGTGATCACACCTTAATGCCTGTATGTTCCCAACTTCCACAGAGCCCCAGGACTCTAGGGATTGAACCCAGGGCATTCTACCTCGGAGCTTTGCTCCCAGCCCTATTTTATTTTTCATTTTGAAACAGGGTCTCCCTAAGTTATGGAGGGCCTCACTAAGTTGCTGAAGCTGGCCTCGAACCTGCAATCCTCCTATCTCAGCCTCCCAGGTACTGGGATTACAGGCATGTACCACCACGCCGGGCACTCTTCACTTTTAAACATGGCCCTTAACAGGATCTCAGCCCTCTGCCTTTGCAACATCTCTTTTTTTTTTTTTTTTTTTTTTTTTTGGTACTGGGGATTGAACTCAGGGGCATCCTACCTCCAAGCTACACTCCCAGCCCTATTTTTTGTGTGTGTGTGTGGTACTGGGGATTGAACTCAGGGGCATTCTACCTCCAAGCTACACCCCCAGCCCTATTTTTTTATTCTTTATTTTGAAACATGGTCTCACTAGGTTGTGGAGTACCTCGCTAGGTAGCTGAGGCTGGCTGCGAACCCGGATCCTCCAGTCTCAGCCTCCCAAATACTAGGATTACAAGCATGCGCCACCACGCCTGGTTTTGCAACATCTCTTAAACACTGCTCCTCAGGAACCTTCCTGCCTGGTCGCCCCTCCCAAACACAATCCCTCCAGCCTCTGCAGTCCTTCTGGCTCCCGGAAGCTGAGCTGCACACCCTGGGCACGGAGGGGATGGCTTGTCCTGAATCTGCGGCAGCACCCACCTCACGGGCACCTCGTGTGTGCCTAGCATGGGTCACCGTGACCACCGGTCTCAGAGCGAGGACCAGGCCTCCTCATCCCTGGAAATCCAGGGCCGGCGCAGTGCTGAGCCCCAAGTAGACCACCCAATAATGGAGTGAAATGCTCAATAAAATCCAGACGCTGGCTCTTCACACGCCCGCATCCCTGGAGACCGACGGCCTCAGCTTGGGCAGCTTCAGGGGAACCCTGCCTCTCCTGCCCGTCACTACTGACAACTTCCAGGCGAGCCAGGAGACCTTACCCTCACGCCACCCTCTGCTAACAACAGCGTACACTGATGGATGTGCCGATGGCTTCAATCAAGGGGGCGCCCATCCCCTTACAGAGGGGCTGGCTGGCTGCCTGTCTGTTTGCATTTGGTTTACTAGCTTTTTCTGTTTTTTCTCCCTTCGGTGTGGAGCTCACAGCTACAACTTCGTACCCCATTGAGCAGCCTCAGTTGCAGCATCTAACCTGGGAGATTAGCTGAGGCAGGAAACACACTTTACAGAGGGGGAACTGCAGCCCAGACAGGCAGAATATCACACCCAAGGGAGCGGAGCCAAGCTTCCAACCCCAGCACGCCCTGTCCAGCATTCATGCAGCTATTATGCTAAAATACTTCTTTTTCCATAGACTCTAGCTATAAACATATAGCCCAGTCCAAGATGGTGGTTAACTCTATTTTGTTTCTAGTTAAGGTTATTTTCTTCCCCCACCCCGACCAACACACACACACACACACACACACACACACACACACACACACTCCCACCCCTAGGGTACTGGGGACTGAACCCAGAGTGCTGTTTACCACTAAGCTACCAACCAGCCCGGCCTTTTTTTTTTTTTTTTTTTTTAGTACTGGGAATTGAACTCAGGGGCATTTTACCTCCAAGCTACACCCCCAGCCCTATTTTTTATTCTTTATTTTTCAAACAGGGTCTCACTAAGTTTCTGAGAGCCTAAGTAGCTGAGGCTGACCGCAAACCCAGATCCTCCAGTCTCAGCCTTCCGAGTACTGGAATAACAAGTGTTCGCTACCATGCCCAGCTCCCCTTTTTTACTTTTTGAGATAAAATCTCACTAAGTTGCTGAGGTTGGCCTTGAACTTCCCATCCTCCTGCCTCAGTCTCCATCACAGGTGGTGTACCCTCTCACTCCTGCAGAGCCGATGACCTGGCAATCTCCTCTTCACCCTTGAAGACCAGCTTCAAGATTCCTGGTCCCACTCCCTGCAGCTCCACCATACCAGGCAGACCCTCTTCCACTTGAACTTGCCCTGCCAAAGTGTTCCACGTACCCACTGTTCAACACCTGCCTCCCCTAGGAAATTTAGCTGGGGGAGGGCAGGAGCCACCTGCTTCTCCTCTCCGGCCCCTGCTCTTGGTGTGTGCCCACTCACTCCATGTCTGCCTGGTATTCTCACCCAGGGCTCGGGCCCTTAAGCAAATTGCTTCACTCTAAAATCTTGGTTTCCCTTGGTTGTCCTTGTAAAGATCTGAGTCCAACTAGCTAAATATCTAAAATCCTCCTAAGACCATCAGTTTGGGGATTTTGCATTATGAAGCTACAACTAAATGTTTTAATCATTTCGTTTTATTAAAACCCATTCAGAAGCCGGGCATGGTGGCGCATGCTTGTAATCCCAGCATTCGGGAGGCTGAGACCGGAGGATCCGGGTTCATGGCCAGCCTCAGCTACCTAGTGAGGCACTCCACAACTTAGTGAGACCATGTTTCAAAATAAAGAATAAAAAATAGGGCTGGGGGTGTAGCTCGGAGGTAGAATGCCCCTGAGTTCACTCCCCAGTACCGCAAAAAAAAAAAAAAAAAAAAAAAAAACCTTTCAGAAGCTGGGTGTGGTGGTGCATGCCTGTAATCCCAGTTCTTGGGAGGCTGCGACAGGAAGATCGCAGGTTCAAGGACAGCCTCAGCAATGTAGCGAGAGTCTCAGTAACCTAGAAAGACCTTGTTTCAAAACAAAAAATAAAATAGGGGTAAAGATGTAGCTTGAAGGTAGAATGCCCCTGGGTTCAATTCCTAGTACCACCCACACATACACCACACACACACTCACACACACACACACACACACACACACACACACAATTCAGACGGTTTAACTGATTTAACTAATACTTGTGAGGTGCATGTTGTATAAAAGGAGCTATGTGAAGCACTTCCACAAACTTTGCATTTTATAAACCCGACAACTGGAACACGGCCACAAATAGCAAGCCCTTCGCAATGACAACGTTAAAGCAAGAGCACCATGAAGCACGCTGGTGGCCGTGGCGCTAGAGGGAGGCAGAGTTATCTCCCCTATCAAGACAATTTGAAAGAGCAGCAAATTCTGACTTATTTCTTAAGTAAAATGTCATAAAATAAAGAAGTAAACAAATAGCCACACTCATTCAACCATCGGGCCGCATGCCCATAGATTTTTGTCATGCTCTACTGCATCTGAGCGTGACCAAATCAGCTGGCGTTGGAGTGATCAATTCCACGAGAAACTACACGGAGCAGCGACACACACGGGCTCACCTGCCGGAGGTTAATGTACACCGCGTTCTGAAGAAACTCCGAAGCTTCCATGCTCCGCTTCTGAATGGCCAGTACGCGCACGGCTTTGACGCAGGCTTCCAGTTCAATCACTCCAGCATTCTTGTACTGTAGGGTAGAGAGGAGGCGCCTCAGTCAAAACAAAAGAGCAAAGAAGTTTCTGCTTTATCATGTCCAGAGCCCGAGACAGCACCTCCAGTGCAGGAGGCTCTTGATGACCCTCCTGCCCCAAGGGAGGTGAATGCTTCTCTGAGAAAGCATATCCTTCCGGGTGTAGGAGGAGTTGGTGGGATCCAGGGAACCTATGATCACCCATATTAAACATGCTTGCACTCATTAAGATAATACAATCGCAAGAGCTCAGCATTTCACAACATTTCAAACTACAGATTGAGGATCCCTCATCCAAAATACTTAGGACCAGAAGCATCTAGGATTTCAGAGTTTGGGGGTTTGGGAATTTGCTTAGACTTTGCCGGTACATTTTTCGAGCATCAGAGTGGCAAAACTGGCTGGAGTATGGAGATTTGGGAGCATTTCAGATTTCAGATGTGGGGTTTCCAGCCTAGAGACGCTCGACCGGTCTTCTCGGTGGATGCTCTGCCATCCCCTTGCGCGTATCAGCCCTTGTTTTCTACGACATGTTTGGAATCTCTCACATCTGCAGCTTCCCCACAGTAGTTGTAAATCCATTTTATCTTGCTCTGAAAATTCTGGCTCCCTGACTTCCTGAGTTTTTGTCTCAGAGCCGCTGGCTCCTACTTCTCAGATCACATTGTGCTTCCGGAGACGGAGAACAAGGACATGGGGAGCAGGAAAGCCCTCGTGGAACTCGGCTCCGCTGCTCAGTGAACTGAGTGAGCCCTCCTCACCCTGGGCCCAGCTCTCCTGGGGCTGCCCGGGGCCGCTCCAGTCGCTCTTACACCTGCATGGCTCAGGCTGGTCCAGGTAAGGAGCAGATGCCGGTGCCCAGGTCCCTCTTCCCGCCCTTAATGCCTCTCTCCCCCACTGAAAAACCCTCCATGCTAGCTGTTTTTCTGCCGTGATTCTTTTTTTTTTTTTTTTTTTTTTTTTTTCTTTTTGCAGTACTGGCAATTGAACCCAGGGGCATTCTACCTCCAAGCTACACCCCCAGCCCTACTTTTTATTCTTTATTTTGAAACGGGGTCTCATTAAATTGTGGAAGGCCTCCCTGAGTAGCTGAGGCTGGCTGCGAACCTGTGATCCTCCTGTCTCAGCCTCCCAAGTACTGGGATGACGGATGACAAACGTGCACCACCACGCCCGGCTTGTCCTGATTCATTTCTGCTCCGAATTCTTTTGCTTTTTGCCTTTTTCCTCTGCTATCTCAGTTGGAGTGATTTTCAGTAGCTATATCTGGGGGAAAGAGTCTTCTAATTGAAGCAACGTGCATAGAGGCCAAGTGCTCACGTCCTAGTGTTTAAGAGAATCTGCGGCTGGGGAGGGAGACGCACTAGCGTTATTTTAACAAGGGCATCAACACACACGGGCATCGGCGCCTGTGGTCAATCCTGGACCCACTGCGGCCTGCCAGGTGACCGCTCGTGGAAACATGGCCTCCGAGTTGCTAAGTGTGAAAAAGACAAAACGCAATTACTTGTCTTCTTACAGAAATCAAGCAGAAGGTGGGATATGGAAAAAGGTCAGGGCTTCACCCACTCCTCTTTTCCACACCTGTAACATGCATCTAATCTGTGACATATTACATACAATTTACATCAAGAATGGTCAGGAAAATGACCTACTTATCCTAACCTAAATACCAATGCTGAAGCCAGAAATGTGCCAACACAACAAAAAAATTAACATATGGACACGGTTCTATTGAAATAAAAGGACTGCTTTTCCCTCAAAACTCAACAACAGTTTCTATTTAAGTGAGAAAACTGTCATCTCGAGGTTTTTTCCACATACTTTTGGTTAAATTTGCATATTTTAAATATATTACAAAGAGACTTAAAACAAGATCATAAAAGATTATTCAAAATATGTATTATTGTAAAAAGACCTACAGAATCAATCCATGGGAATGAAGAATAGACGGTCACAGAAGGTCTACTACACACCTAGTCTCCTACAAGCCCCAGCCTTGAATACAGAGCCTGGGAGCAAAACCTGTGCCCCTATTTCACTGAGGAATCCCTCCTAAAAACCTACCCAGGTCCCAGTATAGAGCCATGCAGTCAGTACTTTAGGAATACATGAGGGAGCTTTCCCATTCAATTATTAAACAAAACCTTTAAGATGAATGCTCATATTTATGGATTAAGAAAATGGAACCTAGCTGGGCATGGTGGCACATGCTTGTAATCCCAAAACTTGGGAGGTTGAGACAGGAGGGTCACAGGTTTGTAGTTAGCCTCAGCAACTAAGTGAGGCTCTCAGCAACTTAGCCAGATGCTGTTTCAAAATAAAAAAAAAATAAAATAGGGCTAGGGGTGTAGCTCAGAGGTAGAATGTTGGTGGGTTCAATGTGCAGTATCAGAAAGAAAGAGCCAGACATGGTGGTGCACACTTGTAATCCCAGTACTTGGGAGGCTGAGACGGGAGAATCCGGGTTCATGGCCATCTTCACCTACTTAGTGAGGCTCTCCGCAACTTAGTGAGACCCTGTTTCAAATATAAAGAATAAAAATAGGACTGGGGGCATAGCTCGAAAGTAGAATACCCCTGGGTTCAATCCCCAGTACCACAAAAAATTAGAAAGAAAAGAAGAAAGAAAGAAAGAGAGAGAGAAAGAAAGCCCGAAAAAGTAAAGTTTCTTGCTCAAGGTCACAAAGCTACTAGTCCACTGGGAACAGAGTGAAGGTTCAGCACCATGGACAGCTGCCCTCGCTTTATTCCAGTCTGGCCTAAACTGGCCTCAATCCCCATCACATGTGCGAGGTACCATGAGGACTGCCTGTGCTCATGCACAAATTAAATTAGATTAAATTTTCCATGGGTACACATGTTCTTTTTTTTTTTTTTTCTTTTCTGAGTATTGGGGATTGAGTACAGGGATATTCTATCTCTAAGATATACCCTTGCCTTATTTTATTTTTTTGTTTTGAAATAGCATCTTGCTGTTGCCAGGGGCCTCACTAGGTGGCTGGGGGTAGCCTGGGACCTGTGATCCTCCTGTTGCAGCCTCCCAAGTACTGGGATTACAGGCGTGTGCCCACATATTCTTTATATCACTGTCATTTCATGGTAATGGATTAACCTAAAGACAGTCTTCATCTAGGGGTCTGGGTGGCAGGGGAAGGTCTTGGGCTCTTTCAGTAGAAAAGGCAAAAGAGGAAAGAACGGAGAAAGAGAGAAATGAAGCTGGGAAATAGATACGCAGCCAGAGAAAGGCGAGACATGAATTTCCCCTTTCCACTTGCATCACATGCACACGAGGAAGCAGCTTTTCCCCCACATGCCTCGTAGAATACCAAAGCAGGGGAGAGGAGACAATAACCAATGTTTTATTGAGCAGTACTAATGAGCCTGTCACTGTGCTAGGCGTTTTATATACATAAAATCATTTACCCTGATTACGCATTCTAGGCGGCTATCTTTCGCGTCCCCATTTTGAGAGAGGAGAAAACGGAGCTCACAGAGGTCGTGGAAACTGACTGGACAGAGGTGGC
Source organism: Graphiurus murinus (assembly GCA_004027655.1). Taxonomy (NCBI): domain Eukaryota; kingdom Metazoa; phylum Chordata; class Mammalia; order Rodentia; family Gliridae; genus Graphiurus; species Graphiurus murinus. The sequence continues at coordinate 107,377 of PVLC010002560.1, forward strand.
TGGGGACAGCAGGGGGGAGCGTCACACCGGACCTCTCTGACCCCCGGCCGGGCCATCTGACTCCCCCGCGGGCGGATCAGCCCTTCCCATACAGATGAGGCTCGGGTGTTTATTACCACCGACAGCTGCTGAGGCTCGGGCTTGGCTGGTGAAGTACCTATCTCCAGTGATCAATGGAATGTCTAGAAAAATCTCACCTAAAGGCAGGCTCACACAAGAACCGTTCATACAGGAATGCTTGGAAAAAGCTTTTTCTACAGAGGGCAAGTGAGACATCGTAAGGGTCCGTCAATAAGAGGATGATGAAGCAGACACAGTGGGCTCCATCAGCGGAAGATGCTCTCTGTGCTGGCCTCCCACAGATCAGCTTGGGGACAGGAGGGTCGCCAACACGCCCCACGGCAGGAAGCCGCGGCAGGGCTGCAGTGGGAGGGCGGCATGTGCAATGAGGCACTCACTGACAGCGAGCCGCCGGTCCCACATCTGCAAATCAAATGTGTGTGTGTGTGTGTGTGTGTGTGTGTGTGTGTGTGTGTGTCTCACAGGCAGAAAAGTCATGAAAGAAACACACTGAACTGTTAGTAAGCACCGCCCTTGGGAAGAAAGGCTAGAGAAGGCAGGAGCCTTTGGTTTCTACTTGACAACACTCTTCTGTACACTCTGAGATTTCTTTTTCAGTATTTCAGTGAAAACATTGGGAATTCATTTTTTTTTTTAAGTGCTGGCGTGTAGCTCAGTGGCAGAGCACCTCTCGACATGAACAAGGCCCTGGGTTCCATCCCCGGCACCACCCAAAAAAAGAAGAAATTAAGTCCAAAGCAATAAGAACGCTGCATCCATAAAACGGAATGCTATACAAGTCATTAAAAATCATGCCATGGAAGATTTAATACTCTAGGCAAAAACATAATATGCTGAATGAAAAATGCAGTTCACCACACAGCAAGTAAGCAGAGTAGCTCGCCGTCTTTTACGATATGGATAATAGACACTGACAGAAAGATAGAAATGGATATAAAAATGTTAATAATGATTATCTCTGAGTAGTGGGGCTATGAGAGTCTTTTCCTTCCCTTTTACCAAATTTATGACATTAAAGGTATGCTGTTTTGAGTCAGGGAAAAATATTTTAGATGCATGGTATGATGCATTCGAGAACAATAGCTGAAGACTCACAAAAACAAATAAGAGATACCGTGGTGGTGCCCAAGGTAAAACAGGAGCTTCTGCCCGAGACAACACGAGCACGTAAAGAAGGCACAAAGCAGCAGAGTCACCTTGCTGTAGTAGGAAATGGCCTCTTTGTATCTGTCGATGATGTCTTCAGGGCTAAGACAGTTCTTAGCACGGCCGATCTCGGCGCTGGTGTCAGCGTTGATGCCATTGGTGGTGAGGGCACCTGCAAGCCGAGAGGGAGAGAAAAAGAGTCTTTGGCTTTTTCTGTCTTGTTTCTTTGTTAGTTTAAAGAGAAGCATGAATCAGATAAAACTTAAATGTGCCCTTCTGAACTTTAAATAATGCAACTCTGCTTAAAGTCTTCCTAGATTATATGCCGCCATAATAGTCTCACCATCAAAGCTCTGTATTAAATGTTAATTAACTCAGAATAGGCTTTCCTCCCTGTTGAAATTTTTTATTAAAGAATATGAAATGCATTACATAAAAGTGACACATTCACAATAACCAGCTTAGCTGACTTGAGACAAGGGCGAAGTCGGCCTGCGATCTCTCTCAGCTTGACGCTCTTCGTGCCGGCAAAGGCCCATGCTGTGTCCTCAAAGGAGATAAACTATATGAAACGTTTTCTGAATCACACAGCATTAAAAAAATAAAAAAAAAAAACCTGTAAATACTAGTCTCCTTTCCGTGGCTGTCATTTTCTATTTCTAACCACCTCCAATCAATAAACTGAACCATCTAATTCCACAGCCAGCAAGTCCACCTGGGGAAGAGATTTGGAGGAACTTCCATTTTCAGAATGCAGCCAACTACACAGAGTAGTCTAGTGGGGAAAGAAAAGATAAAATATTCTTTGATTTCACAGAACAGTCAAAAAATATTCTTCTACGCCCTGGGAGCAGGAAAAGCGGGGGGGTCTCCTAAGCCCCTTGTTTATCTTACAGAAGGGAGCATCTCCCAGAAATCCCGCCTGCTGGGAGCTCAAGGACAAGTCTGTCCGCTGCGCTGCGCTGCCCGTCTGTGTAGCCGCATGCAGCCGGAGTGGACATCTCCCCACAGCCTCGTGCGAGCTCCCTGCCCATCCCAGCTTTCCAATCCTGGTCTAATTTCCTTACCTGTGTAAATTACTCTAATTCCATAAGCTGCCTCAAATGCTTTTTGGAACAGGACAGAAGAAAGAATAGCTACGTGGGAAGAGGGATAAGTGACAGACAGACAAATGGGCAGAGACGCTGTACAAAGTGGGGGACAAAGGAAACGCCATATGCAAAACCCCCTGCGGGCAAGAGGAGTAAGAACTCTCACAGAGAACCGAGAGGAGGCAGGTGGCCTGGGATGTGGGTTCCTATGGGTTTTGTGAGAATCTCAGCAAGAAATGAGAGAGAGGAACTATAAATAATAACAGGAAAGAGCACGCTTGGGGAAAAAATATCTAAAATAGGTACTTTTTAAGGAATGGATTCAAATTGGCAAGACCTAGGGACACACGTCTCTGAGAGCTGAGGCCTCCCCCACAGCGGACAGTGCACAGGGCGCGCACCGGGCTGTCCGGGCAAAGTGGCGCCCTGTCACAGAGGCAGCCAGCCCCAGTGCCGAGGACTTCCTCACCTGTGCTCGCCTCCCAAACACAGCAGCTCCGGGAGAGAGGCTCTCTGGGTGAACCCCGCTTATGCAGGGTGAACCCCGCTTCTGCAGGGCCCAGGGTTCAGTCCTGGACCTCTGCTCTTCACTACCATGCTGTGTGTGGTGCTCTGTGTGTTTTTCATACGTACAATATATTGGTTTGGGGCATAAGTTCATAATTAAGAGATGATAGGGGGGCTCGGTTTATCTTATGAGCTCTAACAAATTACCTTTCACTATCAAGTTTTATTACGTCTTTCCCTTGTGGGGAGGCGGGATGAGATGGGGTTTCCGTGCATCGAGTGGAACCTTATCTCCTCTGCAGCACAGGATCAAAGTGCTGGAGAAGAGGGCCCAGATGCTACTCTCTGCCTTGTGGAGAAAGGACAGCACCCCTCCTGAGGCCACTGAGTAACTGAAGTCCAAAACGGAGCTAGAGGTAACATCCCGGAAGAAGATCACCTGTGGGAAGGTAGCAGCGCAGAGCTCCCGGGAGCCCTCACTGATTGAATTCCACTCAATAAGACAATAACAAGCTCTGAACATACTTGTGCGCGGTGGACTTGATCTTTCCTGACATCTACAGCCTTGACAACCCACGTTTAACATCACTGTGAGCCCGTGACACCGAGAGCCATCAAGATCCACAGCCTCTAGACGGCAAGCAGGAAAATCAATGCACCGGCGGACAGACGGAGACAGCACCATGAAGCTCTCGAGGATCCCAAGACAATCCTTTAATCATCCCGAGATAGTGACAAGTTCCTATTCTGTGCGAGATTGTGTGCAAGGCACAAAACTGGGAAACGAAGACATACAGATAAAACGAAGCAAAAACAACAACAACAAAAAAAAAAAACAAGCAGGGAATGCGGCAGAGACGAATGAGGCTGGAGAGAGAAAGGCCAAACCATAGAGAGAGAAGAACAAAAAGCTCGGAAGAGAAGCACTAGCGTGGCAATCAATTCCAGCAATGGCCACTGCACTAGCCCCAGACGAGGTCGCTTATGTCTGCTATCCAATTAAAATCCAAACGGAAGCCGAGGATGGCAGCACACACCCATGATCCCAGCACTTGGGAGGCGGAGACAGGAGGATTATGGGTTTGCAGACAGCCTCAGCAACTTAATGAGACCCTCACCAATGCAGTGAGACCCTGTTTCAAAATTTTAAAAAATAAGATAAATTTAAAAATAAAATAAATTTAAAATAAAATAGTAGCTCAGAGGTAAAATGCCTCTGGGTTCAATGTCCAGTACCAAAAAATAAAAATAAAAACCAAAAGCAAAAGATCCTAATTTGCAGAAGAATACCAGAAAGGCACTGTATCCATGAGCCTAGATATTGAACTGGACAAATGCATGATAACCTATTCAGCATCAAGACACAGCATCTGAAAGGACAGAGCTAACATAGACCTTTTAGTTATGGTACTAAGAGACCTGGGTGGCCATTTGGAAACAGACCCCACACCTTACAGCAAACACAGCAACGAGCTCCAAATGGATCTGAAATCTACACGAAAGCAGAACTCCCTGATATGCATGAGGCCCTAAGTTTGATTCCCAGCACCACAAAAACAACAGTAATAATAATAAACATAAAGCCAAGCGCAATGATGCATGCTTATAATTTCAGTACTTGGGAGGCTGAGACAGGAAGATCAGATCATAAGTTCAAGGCCAGCCTCAGCAACTTAGCAAGGCTTTCTGCAACTCAGTGAGACTCTGTTTCAAAATAAAAAATAGGGCTCAGAGGTAGAATGCCCCTGGGTTCAATTCCCAGCACCACAAAAATAATAGTAATAATAAAAAAATATAAACAGAAAACCTAAAAGAAGCTCAAAATTCATGGATAAATTCTTTTAAAATCTGGATAGAGTAAAAAATCCTCATGATTCAAATCCAAGTGCAACAACAACCACCAAAAAGAGAGATGTATATATTCAACTACACAACACAGCAAAAAAACACTATAAACAAAGTAATCCATAAATGAGACTGTGAAATAAAATATCTGCCACATATTTCACAAAGTGTATCCCTAATACATAAAGAGTTCATAAAAACTGAGAGAAAAACAACTATAAATCCAGCAGAAGAAAAAATAAGCAAAAGAGATGAGGAGACACTTTACAAATGAGAACTGCAGAGCTGGGGATGCAGCTCCGTGGAACAACACTTGCCCACACATGTGAGGCCCTGGGTTCAACCTCAGCACCTCCAAAAAAAAGTGTAAGGGTCTACCTTTTGCACAAGAAGGAGAAATGAGAATATTTATCTGTTTATTTTTTTCTAAAAAGAAGGAGAGGCAGGGGAGGTGGCAAACACTTGTAATCCCAGGACTTGGGAGGCTGAGTCAGGAGGATTGCAGGTTTGAGGCCAGCCTCAGCTACTTAGTGAGGCCCTCTGCAAGTTAGTGAGGCCCTGTTTCAAAGTAAAGAATAAAAAGTAGGGTTGGGGGTATAGCTCAGAGGTAGAATGCCCCTGGGTTTGATCCCCAGT
>PVLC010002561.1:5984-42030 GCA_004027655.1 Graphiurus murinus
GATCTAAATAGACACTTCACAAAAGAAGAAATACAAATGGCCAATAAATGTATGAGGAAATGTTCAACATCATTAGCAATCAGAGAGATGCAAATCAAAACTACCTTGAGATTTCACCTAACTCCAATCAGAATGGCAACTATCAAGAACACAAACAACAACAAATGCTGGCAAGAGTGTGGAGAAGTGGGAACCCTAATACATTGTTGGTGGGATTGCAAATTTGTGCAACCACTTTGGAAAACAGTATGGAGGATCCTCAGACGAATGGGAATGATCCTAGCATATGATCCAGCAATATCTCTACTGGGTATCTACCCAAAAGAACGGAAACCAAACTATCAGACCAACGCATGTGTATGTATGTTTATAGCTGCATAGTTTACAATTGCCAAACTATGGAAGCAGCCAAGATGTCCATCAACAGATGAATGGATTACAAAACTATGGGATATGTACACAATGGAATTCTACTCAGCCATAAAGAACAAAATCATGTTATTTGCAAGGAAATGGAAGGAACTGGAAAACATTTTGTTAGTGAGATTAGTCAGTCACAAGAAGTTAAAAATCGAATGCTCTCCCTAATATGTGGAAGCTAGGGAGAAAATGGGACATAAGAGGGACTCCAGATGAAGGAGAATCGTTAGGTGAACAAAGATTTTGACTTAAGGGAAGGTGAAGGGGGTAGGGAGGACACCCTAATGAACATGATGTACTTTCCATGAACACATCTAAGTCAATCACTAAACTGACCTTGAGAGGGAGGGAGGAAGAGGGAGTGGGGCGGGAATTGGGGAAGGGTTTAATGAGAAATGTGTGCATAGATGTCTTCACCTATACTAGCTTGTACCTAACAAAGATGTGTGATTACAATGCACCAAATAAGGGAAAGATGAAAAAAAAAATTTGTTAAAGTTACTCCTGGAGATTTTGGACCTATATAATGCGGAGCCCATTTCTATTAACCTGGCAGAAACAGCTAAGACATTTGTAGATCGGCTTCAAGCCTTGGTCACTACCTGGCCCTCATTTACCTCCTTGCTGGGAGGAGTTATTGGATTAGCAGCAATAGTCATTCTAGGCTTATGCATTCTACCACTCGTTGTATGTCTTGTGATCAATGCCTATGTTAGTATATGAGCAGATTTACATGGAATAAAAATGCAAGCACTGCCTCGCACAGGGCCTGGTAGTTAAATGATGGGTTCGATTTTCTCAGGGCAAATCAACCCAAGACAGCGCTCATTGAATGACTCATCGAGACCCCATGACGGGTAAGATTAAGCACCTGGTAGGAAACGACCTAAGACAGGCACAGTCCTTCATGCATTTTAAAATAAAAATGGGGGAATTGTGGGAGCCCAGCTGGGCCCTTTCCCCCCTAGCAGTTGCTATCTGCATATATGAGCAATTGTACTGACTCTTCTGCTATGGCTACATTGGCGTCTCGAAGTCTGGAGATTGCTCCTAGGATGCGTAGATGAAAGACCCTCCTACTTCTTAGAAAGTAAATATATGACCCTAAAGGAGTATGGTTTTATGACTCTAGAAAGTTTGCTTTACCAGGCTATGTTAAGAATGTGGGCTATACGTGTAAAATGAAGAAGTGGTGCTATTTGTGTTCTGACAATGATTGATATGTCATAAATGTCTATGTAACCCTGTTGTACTCAAGAAATGTATAAAAAATCCGTGCTGAAAAAATTAATTAATTAATTTAAAAAAACAAGAAAATATTACTCAGCTTATAAGTTAGCTTTGACTTTAATTTGAAAAAAAGTTGCTAGAAAAGGGAAATACATCAAGTGATGTATGGATGTATGTTTGTGTAACTTTGAGCCTCACTATGATGTATAATTATAATGCACCACTAAAGGTATAAAAATAAATAAATTAAAAACAAAGTTCATGTCTTGAATCAATTAAACCAGCCTATAGAAGCACTAGATACTGTCCTCATCAGGATTTCCTTCCTTCCTTCCTTTACTTATTTATTTTGTGGTTCTGGGGATTGAACCCAGAGCTGATTTTATGTCCTATTCAGGTTGATTGGACCACAGAGGAAAATTGCTACAGAGACTACAAGCCTAGTTGATAGGCTAGGTTGATAAGAGTTTTCACTAGTTGTTGAGGTTGTCCTCAAACCTGTGATTCTGTCTCAGCCTCCCAAATTCTGGGATTACAGGCGTGAGCCAACACACATGGCTCTCATCAGGATTTCAAAGTATGTTCAGGTCCCAAAGTCAATTGTTATTTTCGTGTCTGATGTCATAGATTGTGCATTTTAAATGAAAATCTCTGTTTTAAATAAATCACTGTGACACCAAGTTCAGATTACTAGGCTTGTAGTCTCTGTAGCAATTTTCCTCTGTGGTCCAATCAATATAAAACTTTGTTAGTACTTGGGAGGCTGAGACTGGAGGATCTGGGTTCATGACCAGCCTCAGCTACTTAGTGAAGTCCTTCACAACTTAGTGAGACCCTGTTTCAAAATAAAGAATAAAAAATAAGACTGGGGTTGTAGCTTGGAGGTAGAATGCCCCTGAGTTCAATCCCCAGTACTGCAAATCAAACAAACAAATAAACAAACAAACAAACAATTTTATTAAATACCACATAGTGGTTCAAGGAGTCTGTAGCAATCAAGAGGAAGAAAGACTATCATTTTTCCTAGGTGATAAATCATAATACTGCCTCAAATTTGTCACATAAAGAAGTTATGCCTTTCTAAAAATAGATGATGGGAATTTAAAAAACACAAACAAAAATGAGCACCTTACCTATATGGAAAACAGATGATTCTGTTCATGCAACAAACAGAAATTTAGTGTTTCTCAAATTCAAGTTGTAGTATATGCACAGTAAACCAAAGAAGACTGTTTTCCCTTTTCAATTTTCAGAATAGTATTAAGTATATGCTCTGGAATCAGGCACTTGAATTTGTCCACCAGCTGTCCCTTACTACCTCTGTTGTTGTTTTTTTAATTAATCTCTTTTGCCTTGGTTTCTTTATCCACCAAAATAGAGATACTATATAGATGATATAATGAATATAAAGCAGTTGGTACAGAGTCTGGCAGAGTGAGTGCTCAGTACAAGTTCCATTGTCCTTTGTGTAGTTGGCATTATACAGATACAACCAACACATGAACATGTTTGTGGATACAAATGCCTTTCAAAAACAAACTGACTTCAATGTGAGTTAGACAAATAACAAATGCTTTCTAGAAAATGTATCATCAGGACTCTTTATAAGGAAGTAATATGAAAAGAAAACATATATAAAAAAGATATCTCTTTCACAACAGTTGAATGCTAGGGGCTTTAAAACATCTTTAAGGTTGTGGGACACTTCAGCATTTAGAGTTACTGAGAGATGATACACAAAGTATAAAAGGATTTCCCAGTCTCTGTTTTGTTGAGATAATCATCTTAACAAGAAACAAGGTTTATTTTGGTTGGCCCTGCTGCTTTGGGCCTACAGTATAACTTCATCGTGGTGTGGTAGGGTGGCAAAATTGCTCTCATGGTGGGGAAGTGAAGGAGAAGAGGAAAGGGCTGGGTTCCTACTTTCCCCTTCAAAGGCATTCCCCCAATGACCCAAAGACGTCCCACCACGACCCACCTCCTAAAGGCTTCATCACCTCCCAACAGCACCCCAAGGAGCAAGCCTTTACCACCTGGAGTTTGGAGGACACTTAAGATGTAAACTACAGAAGGGGGTGTCCTAGAAAAGTATAAGACAATTATGAAGTATCATATTTGTTTCATGAAACTAAGTGGATGGAAATAGTCTGTGAGAACCCTACCAATGAAAACCTGTCTATTTTAGTTCATTAATTCATTCAACAAAACCTTGCTTAAGGATTTGGCATGTGAGATACAGTGTAATAAATACATACAGAAAACATACTATGTTTCAAGGAGGCCACTTTAAGAAGAAGGACAGACCTATAAACAAATAATTATAAAATGTCATACACATTTGTGTACACAAACACACACATGATGACCTAGAAAGATGGTAGATGGAGTGACCAGCTGCCCAGGATATCAAGGAGGACTTAACTTCATATAAAAGACAAGGTACAAAATGGCATTCATGGGAAAAGACCATGCTCAGAAAAGACCATGCTTACAATTAAAGTCTTGCAGAGAAAGGCATGAAATGAGATGGGTTCAGCAGGCAAGGGCAGCTTTTAACTAGATCAGGAAATTAAGTTCCACTGACAATTATTAGCAGGATACAACATGACCAGTACCACAGTGAGAAGGTAGTGTGAAGGACAGATAGGTGAGGGTATTAACAGAAGAGGTAAGGAAGCCAGTCAGGAACTCCATGAGAGCTACTGAGGTAAGACAGAGGGAGGTAAAGGATGAATTAAGAGTTATTTTAGGGAGAGAGGGGGGAAAAAAGATTTTTAATGTTGAGACTAAGGAAAACCTGAGCATGTCAAAGTCAACAGAAATCTTCGGGTTAAGCCATGGGTTTATAACTCAAAGAGCATAATAAGGATTGAAGCCTGGGAGCCTGATCCTGGGAAAAGATTATCTTAATTTCACCCAATTTTTAGTGTGGAAGTTAAGCAGACTCCTCAGATTAGCACCATTTCTGGAGTCATAAGGCTGCAAAGATGAGGGTTCAACTGGACTGCATACTTAAAGAGAACAATTGTCTATAGACCAACATCCCTAATGAATATAGATGTAAACATTCCAAACAAAATACCAGCAAATAGAATTTAATAACACACTTAAGAGATCATACTCCATGAATAAGCTGATTTTATTCCATGGAAACAAGGATGGCTCAACATATGAAAATCAATAAATATAACAGATTACATTAACAGAGTCAAAGAAAAATTACATCATCATCTCAATAGAAAAAGCATTTGATAAAATTCAACATCCTTTCCTGATAAAAGTTCTAAAATTAGGTACAGAAGGATCATACCTAAACATAATAAAGGCTATATATGAAAAAAAGCATAGCCAACATCATATGTGAGACTAATGTGATAACCACTACACTACAGAAACAACACACCAACATCATATGAATGGGAAAAAAACAAGCATTTCCTCTAAGATCAGGAACAAGACAAAGGTGTCCACTCTCAACACTCTTTTTTTTTTTTGCGGCACTGGGGATTGAACTCAGGGGCATTTTACCTCTGAGTTACACCCCCAGTCCTATTTTTTTTCTTTATTTTGAAATAGGGTCTTACTAAGTTTTAGAGGGCCTCACTAGGTAGCTGGGGCTGGCCGCAAACCCAGATCCTCTGGTCTTAGCCTCCCAAATGCTGTGATTACAAGCATGCACCACCACGCCTGGCTATCACTCTCAACACCCTTATTCAATATTGTACTAGAAATTTTACTCAGAGTAGTTAGGAAAGAAATGGGGAGAGCCCAAGATGGCGTCTGAGTGAAACACCTCTCCTCAGGCACCATGAGCTCGAATCAAATCTGCCATAAAAGCAGTTTCTTGATGGAAGAAAAAAAGCAACAAGAAAGTGAACAAAGCAACAAAATGAACTATAGCTAAAGAGACCCCAGAAAGCCGACCAGGGAGAGCAAAGGAGTCCATCTGCATGGCAGTGGCACCACGCTGCAGAGCGGCAGCAATCAGTAAGCTGGCCACCTAGCTGCGCACCCAGCAACCAGGCGTGGAGTAAGCAATTCCAGAATTCCACATCCTAACCAGGCGGCAGATCCCCACACCTTCCACAGCGACCGGAACTCATGGGACGGAGAGAATAAGCCCCCGAGGGACCACCCCAGCTCACCTCTCCCTCCAGAGCTGAAGTAGCGATCAATTGCACTGCAGAGCTTGAATTAAAGCTGCCGCAAAAGCAGCAAAAAAAGTGAATAAAGCAACAAAAGCAGCTGAACAGAACCCAGGGAGAACAGAGGAGCCAGCGCTCTCATGGCAGTGGTGTGCGCCATGAACTGGAGGCCACCATCTTGCCAGCCGCCATCTTGCCAGTCACCAAGAGCAGCATCGATTAGCACCAAGACCTCCAAGGACCTCCTGCATACCCAACGACCAGAAGTGGAGTAAGTGACTACGGAATTTCACATCCTAATCAGGCGGCATATCCCTGCATGATCAACAGCTATCAAGAACACCTGGGACAACCATCTTAAACCTGAGGTGAGGACACCCCAGATCATGCCTCCCACTGGGGGTGCAATTTAACTTACAGCAGGGATCTGTAAGCTAAATTGCACCCTGAGGGTGCGGAGGCCCCTATACAAAGTGCAGACTCAGTCACCCACCCTTCAAGCGATTGGATAAGAGCAGAAGTGCGGGAGGAACCCAGTACACACAGGGCATAGAGAACTTCATGTTGTTGCCCTTTGGTTTTTGGGTTTTGTGTGTGTGTGTGTGTGTGTGTGTGTGTGTGTGTGTGTTATGTTTTATTTGTTTTTACTATGTTTTTGTTTTGTATTGCCTTGGTTTATTTATGTATGTTTGGATAATTGGTTGCCTTGTTATTTTTTGCTTAGTTTGTTGACTCTCCTCCTTATCCCTTTTACAAGCTTCCCTCCCTCTCTTCCATCTATATTCTTTTCCTCAACATATTTCTCTTCTCTTTTCTTTTTCCTTTTTTCCATGTCTCATATCGAGGCCATCTCATACTACCACACCTAAAACTCTACATTGACTACCAGAATCCCAACATATCCACTGTCTTTAATCTTTACCATATATCACCTCAACACACTCAACCGCTTATTCCGCGGGACCATACCCTCTACTTTACCCCATTCTTGCATTCACCACTATGACTTCTCACACAATCTTTACCACTGAAAATAACCTGTCCCTGTATATACCAGCGGACACTTCTAAACCACTGCAGAAATTGGATGAGAAAGCTTGCAAGAGCAACAAAGATATAAATTTAAGAACAGGGGAACCATGGGAAGAAAAATAGCAAAGAAACAATGAGCCACCACAACCCCTCAATAACAGATCTCAGCAACCCAGAATGGCAGAGACTACCAGAAGAACAATTCAGATCTTTAATACTAGAATCAACACAAGATTTTTGAAAAGAATGCAGGGAGAGATGGGAAGCAGTTAGGAAAGAGAAACAAATAAAAGGCATACAAATTGAAAGTCAAATTATCCCTATTTGCAGATGTTATGACTGAAGACTCCACTAAAAGACTATTAGAACTTAACTCATAAACTTCAGTAAACTATCAAGACACAAAATCAACAAATAAAAATGAGTAAATTTTCTTTACACAACAGTGAATTTGCTGAGAAAGAAATCAGAAAAATAAACCCACACACAATGGAAACACACACACACACACACACACACACACACACACACACAAACACCACCAACAACAACAACCTAGGAATAACCCTAACTAGGGTTGTGAAAGACCTCTACAATGAAAATTGAACAAGAAATTGAGTAAGACCGAAAAGGAGGAAATCCCTCCCACATTCATGGAGTGGGAGAATTAATATTGTTAAAATAGCCATAATACTCAAAACAATACATGGATTCAAAGCAATCATCATCAAAATACCAATGATATTCTTCACAAAACTGGATAATAAAAACCCTAAAATTCATATGAAAGGACAAAAGGCTCTGAATACCCAAAGCAATCCAGAGCAAAAACGAACAAAGCTAAAGGCATCACAATATCTCATTTAAGATACATTGCAGAGCTACAGTAATAGACACAGCCTGATAATGGCATAAAAACATACAAATACACCAATGGTCAGAATGAGGACCCAGAAATGAACTCACACATCTTCAGCTAACTGATTTTCAATGAAGTTACCAACATACACACTGGAGAAATGATAGCCTCTTCAAAAAATGGTGCTGGGGAAACTGGATATACACATAAAAAAGGTTGAAATTAGATCACTATATTTCACCCTGTATAAAAAGAAACTCAAAATGATTCAAAAACCTTTAATGAAAGGTTCAAACTTCTGAAACCACTAGAGGAAAGCATAGGAAAAGCACTTCAAGATATTGGCTCAGACCAATTTCCTGGGATAGGACCCGCAAGCACAGGAAACAAAAGAAATGATTGATAAGTGGGATACAGCAAAGTAATTAATCAAATTAATTAATTAGTGGTGAGACAACCTACAGAATGGGAGAAAATATTTGCCAACAATTCACAGGATTTTGAAACACCCAGAATGTTTTTTTATTTCTTTATTTTTATTAATTGGTGCATTATAATCATACATATTTATTAAGTACAAACTGATAAAGGCATACATGCACACATTTCTCATTTAACCCTTCCCCAATTCCCACCCCACTCCCTCGCCCTCTCTCCTTCTCAAGTTCAGTTTAGTGATTGACTTTGAGATATTTGTGAAAGTACATCATGTGCATTAGGGTGACCCCACTCCCTCCATCACCTTCTGTTAAGTCAAATTCTTTCCTCAACTAAGGTTTCTCCTTCTTCCTCTGGAGTCCCTCTTATATTCTTTTTTCTCCCTAGCTTTCACATAGTAGGGAGAACATACGATTTTTTACTTTTTGTGACTGACTAGTCGCACTTAACATAATGTTTTCCAGTTCTATCCATTTCCCTGCAAATAACATGATTTTGTTCTTCTTTATGGCTGAGTAAAATTCCATTGTGTGCATATTCCATTCATCTGTCGATGGACATTTTGGCTGTTTCCATAGTTTGGCAATTGTGAATTGTGCAGCTATAAAGATAGACTAAAATGCATCAGTCTGATAGTTTGGTTTCCATTCTTTTGGGTAGATACCCAGAAGTGGTATTGCATATGATCCAGAATGTTGTTGTTTTTTTTTAAATCATTGTTCCAGATCATTATTCTTTAATTTCATGATCCCTTAACTTTTCTCAGATGGTGCTTCAAATGAGGAAGGGAAATGGAAGAACTATCTTTCCCCGTCAATTTTGAGAGAGTTTTGCTGGGTAGGAGAATCTTGGCTCCAAGTTATTTTCTTTCAAAGTTTGGAATATGTTACTCCAGCCCCTCCTGGCTTTCATGACTTGGTTTGGGAGGTCTGGAGTGATTCTAATTGGTTTGCCTCTAAATGTCACTTGGCCTTTTACTTTTGTTGCCTTTAGAATTCTTTCCTTAGCTTCTACATTAGTCAGCTTGATTATTATGTGGCATGGTGAACCTCTTCTTTGGACTTGTCTAAAGGGGGTTCTATATGTTTCCTGCACCTGTGTGTCAACTTCTCTTTCCATGTTTGGAAAATTCTCTGATATTACTTCTTTGAAAAGGTTGTTTATTCCATTAGTTTCAACTTCTAATCCCTCTTCTATGCCTATTATTCTTAGGTTGGCTCTCTTAAAATTGGTCCAGATCTCATCGATGTCCGATTCATACCGTCGAATTTTTTTTTATTTTTATTTGTATTCATACATTGTAAGTATACATCTTTGTTACATACAAATTGATAATGATGTATGTGCTCACAATTCTTATTTGACCCCTTCCCCAAATTCCCACCCCGCTCCCTTGCCCTCCCTCCCTCTCAACTTCAGTTTAGTGAGTGACCTTGATATACATTAGTGCACCCCCCCCCCCGTCCAACCCCTTCGGTTAACTTCTTTGCTTTCGAGGGTCTCTCCTTTTTCATCTGGAGACCCTCTTATGCCCCATCTCCTCCCTAGCATCCCACATATTAGGGAGAACATATGCTTCTTTACTCTTTGTGACTGGCTAATCTCACTTAACATAATGTTTTCCAGTTCCTTCCATTTCCTTGCAAATAACATGATTTTGTTCTTCTTTACAGTTGAGTAAAATTCCATTGTGTACATATCCCATAGTTTTGTAATCCATTCATCTGTTGATGGACATCTTGGCTGCTTCCATAGTTTGGCAATTGTAAACTATGCAGCTACAAACATACATACGCATGCGTTGGTCTCATAGTTTGGTTTCTGTTCTTTTGGGTAGATACCCAGTAGAGGTATCGCTGGATCATATGGTAGGATCATTCCCATTCGTCTGAGGATCCTCCATACTGTTTTCCAAAGTGGTTGCACAAATTTGCAATCCCACCAACAATGTATTAGGGTTCCCACTTCTCCACACTCTTGCCAGCAGGTGTTGTTGTTTGTGTTCTTGATAGTTGCCATTCTGATTGGAGTTAGGTGAAATCTCAGGGTAGTTTTGATTTGCATCTCTCTGATTGCTAATGATGTGGAACATTTCCTCATACATTTATTGGCATTTGTATTTCTTCTTTTGTGAAGTATCTATTTAGATCCTTTGCCCATTTTTTGATTGTGTTATTTGTTTTCTTAGCTGTGAGTTTCTTGAGTTCTCTGTATATCCTAGATATGAGTCCTCTATCAGAAGAGTAGCTGGAAAAATTTTCTCCCACTCTGTGGGTTTTCTGTTGAGGTTCTTGATAATTTCCTTTGCTGCACAAAAGCTCTTCAGTTTAATGCAATCCCATGTATTGATCTTCCTGAGCATTGCTTGTGTTTTTGGGGTCTTGTTGAGAAAGTTTTACCTGTGCCTATGTTTTCAAGTGTTGGTCCTATGCCCTCTTCAAGTAGCTACAAGGTCTCTGGTCTAACTTCCAGGTCTCTGATCCACCTTGAGTTGACTCTTGTGCAGGGTGAGAAAGTGGGGTTTATTTCCAGTTTCCTTCATATGGTTAACCAGTTTTGCCAACACCATTTGATAAAGAGGCTATCTTTTTTCCAGTGTATATTTTTGGCTCCTTTGTCAAAAATCAGTTGACTGTAAGTCTGTGGGTCTGTTTCTGAGTCTTCTATTCTGCTCCATTGGTCTGTGTGTCTGTTTTTGTGCCAATACCATGCTGTTTTTATTACTGTGGCTTTGTAGTAGAGTTTGAAGTCCGGTATTGTGATGCCTCCTGCATGGTTCTTATTACTAAGAACTACTTTGGCTATCCTGGGCTTTTTGTTGTTCCAAATGAATTGAAGGACTGATTTTTCTATGTCTGTGAGGAGTGACCTTGGTAATTTCATGGGTATTGCATTGAATCTGTAGATCAGTTTTGGGAAGATGGCCATTTTGATGATATTTATTCTGCCTATCCAAGAACATGGTAGATCCTTCCATCTTCTAAGGTCTTCATTGATTTCTTTCTTCAACTTTTTGTAGTTTTCCTTATAGAGGTATTTTACCTCCTTGGTTAGGTTTATCCCTAAGTATTTTATTTTTCGGGGTGCTATTGTGAGTGGAATTGTTTTCTGGATTTCTTTTTCAGTGGATTTATGGTTGGCTATGGGAAAGCTTCTGATTTTTGAAGATTGATTTTGTATCCAGACACTTTGCTGAATTTGTTGATCAGTTCTATGAGTTTTTTGCCTGACTTTGTTGGGTCTTCTAGGTATAATATCATGTCATCTGCAAAAAGGGATAGTTTTAGTTCTTCTTTCCCTATTTTTACCCCTTTGATTTCTTTCTCTTGCCTTATTTCTCTGGCTAGAGTCTCAAGTACTATGTTGAACAGAAGAGGTGATAATGGACATCCTTGTCTTGTTCCTGTTTTTAGTGGGAACTCTTGCATTGGCCAACCTACCCAAAAGAAAGAAAGAATCAACCCAAATAACCAAAATAAGAGATGAAAAAGGAGATATTACCACTGACAGTATGGAAATACAGAAGATAGTCAGAAACTATTTTGAAAATCTATACTCCAACAAAATGGAAAATCTAAAAGAAATTGACAAATTTCTGGACACATGTAACCTTCCTAAATTGAGTTAAGATGATATCAAAAACTTAAATCATCCAATAACAATCAAAGAGATAGAAACAGCAATAAAGAGTTTACCATCAAACAAAAGCCCAGGGCCAGATGGTTTTCCAAGTGAATTTTATAAAGCATTTATAGAAGAGCTAATTCCAATACTCCTCAAGTTACTCCATGAAATAGAAATGGGACCATCCCAAACACATTTTATGAAGCCAACATCACATTAATACCAAAGCCAAATAAAGACAGCTAAAGAAAAGAAAACTATAGGCCTATATCATTGATGAACTTAGATGCAAAACTGCTAAACAAGATACTAGCAATGCACATTCAAAACCACATCAAGAAAATTATACACCATGACCAAGTCGGGTTCATCCCAGGGATGCAAGGCTGGTTCAACATACGAAAAACAATCCATGTAATTCACCACATAAACAGAATCAAAGACAAAAATCACATGATTATCTCAATTCATGCTGAAAAAGCATTTGATAAGATCCAACATCTATTCATGCTAAAAGCACTTCAGAGAATCAGAATAGAAGGAACATACCATCATAAAGGCAATATACAATAAGCCCACGGCAAATTAAATGGAGAGAAACTCATTAAATGGAGAGAAACTGCAAGAGTTCCCACTAAAAACAGGAACAAGGCAAGGATGTCCATTATCACCTCTTCTGTTCAATATAGTACTTGAGACTCTAGCCAGAGCAATAAGGCAAGAGAAGGAAATCAAAGGGGTAAAGATAGGAAAAGAAGAACTAAGAATTTTTTTTTTCTAAATTATGTATAATGGATTCATTTTTGGAGTGGTCATCTTCTAGGAGCGATATTCTGTTTTCCGTGTGGTTTAACCTATTGTTTATAGTTTGTATTGATGCCTTCACTTCTATTATTGCATCTTTCACATCCTTCACTTCCCTCAAGGCTTCTCTATGATTCCTGCTCAGGGTGTCAGATTCTCTGTTTATTTGTTCCTTCATTTTTTTCCAGCTCTCTCTGCATTCTTTCTGGAAGTTTTGTAATGTTTCTACTATTAAGGATCTGAATTGTTCTTTGCTAAGGTCTGCCATTCAGTGTCATCAAGTTCTGATATTGTGGGGTTGTGTTGACTCATTGTTTCTTTGGTATTTCTCCTTCCCATGGTTTCCCTGTTCTTAAATTTATAACTTTGCTGCTCTTGCATGCTTTCTCTGAATTTATAGGTTTTTTATTTTTATTTTCTCTCTGTGAATGGTATCTTGTACTGAGTTGCAATTACTCTGGTACGTCTTCTGCCTGGTCTATTGGTGTCTTTGGTGGGTTTCAGGTGTTGACTTCTAGGGTCTAGCAAAACCTAACAAAGCAATCAATCCTCTGAACAAACATAGATAAATCAAAGCAATGCAAAGTGAAAGCAGAGTAAAAATGAAACAAAACAAAACAAAAAGCAATAGCAAGAAACAAAATAAAAATCTCTGTAAGTTTGTAAGAACAGACCTGATTTGTCCTCTGCAGATCTTTTGGGTAGATCCCTGCTGCTGTGGGCGGCTGACAAGATGGCGGCTACTACTGCCATGCATGAGCTGGCTCCCCCGTTCTCCCTGGTCTGCTCTCTTGTTTCCGAGTAACTGCCCCAGTTGCTTTACTCACTTTTATGCTGCTTTGCTTCTCTTTCCCTCCATCAAGAAGCTGCTCCTGCGGCAGTTTTGATTCAAGCTCTGCAGTGCAGTTATCTCTGTCTGCTCCAGCTCTGTAGGGGGGGTGAGCTGGGATGGCCCCACGCAGGCTTAAGCTGGGAATGCAGAAGGTCGTTATATATTCCTTTGTCAGTAGACGCCACACCGGGGGGTTGGCTCATTGGAGGCCGCACAGATGGGCTTCTTTGCTCTCCCTGGTCGGCCTTCTGGATTCTGATCAGCTGTATTTCAGTGTCTGTAGCATTTTTCACCTTTTTGTTGCTTTTTTTTCCATCTGTCAAAAAGCTGCCTCTATTGCTGATTTGAATCGAGTTCATAGCGCCTCTTGAGACGTGTCTCACTCCGATGCCATCTTCCTGGAAGCCTCAAAGAACTATCTTTCAACAAATCTTTAAAGAGGCCTTTAGGATAATTATGAGTCTATATTCCATTTTTTATTTATAGTATTTTTACTCTGATTATAATTATTCTTTTCATTCATATTATAGTTCATAAATTTATCTCACTTATTTGAAAGTTCACATTGAAGTTTTCTTGCCAGAGTTTTTATGTTTTTCTTGAAATTGTCTCTTCCTAGCCCATGACACACATTTCTCCAGCTCCCTTCTTTGCCATTGGAGAACATCAATGGAGTTAGCTGTTCTCCCTTATAAACCCAGGGTCTATGACCTCACTTCTCTGGATTTCAAGCAACACCATAGCTTAATGTGACTCATAATGTTACCATTTATCCATGTCAGGAATTGGAAGAATAGAGAACTACCTTTATTCATTATCATGAGTTACTTTTTTAAAAATATAATTTTATTGGTGCATTGTAGTCTCACATCATAATGTAGTTCAGAGTTATTTTTTGTGTGTGGTACTAGGGATTGAACCCAGGATGTTCCACCTCTGAGCTACACCCTCAGTCCTATTTTTTAAAATTTTAAAACAGGGTCTCACTAAGTTGTGGAGGGCCTCACTAAATAGCTGAGGCAGGCCATGAACCTGTGATCCTCGTGTCTCAGTCTCCCAAGTACTGGAATTACAAGTGTGTGCTACCATGCTTTGGCCATCACAAGTTACTTTTTCATCAGCTTACCAGTAATTCTACTCCATTCACCTGGGTAAGAGAATAATCTCCAAGTATCTTCTAGAGCACAGCCAACTGTTATTTTCTTTTTTCTTAAGATTTTCATAGTACTTCAACAGGACTTCTTAAACTTTACAAGAAAAAATCATGAACTTTAATAATTGGATTTGCAAGAACATAATACAAGGCATCAGTGATGGTGCAGTTGCAGAAACATTGGTGTAGCAAGTCTTAAGCTACCATCAAGGTATCTATTCCTTTTTTTTTTTTTTTTTGCAGTACTGAGTATTGAATCTGGGGGCATTCTACCTCTGAGCTACACCCCGAGCTCTATTCTTTATTCTTTATTTTGAAACAGCATCTCACTAAGTTGTGGAGGGCCTCACTAAGTCGCTCAGGCTGGCTGTGAACCTGAGATCCTCCTATCTCGGTCCTCCAAGTAGTGGGATTATGAATTCAAAAGTTTCATGAGAAGCCATTTTGAGTAGGATCTGCTTTTGTCTAATCTCCAAACATCTTTGGAATTTCAGTTGAGAAGCATTTTAAATTACAGATGTATATATGTATAAATTTCCCTCACATAAAACCAAATCCATCCCTTTCTATATACTTCAAAATTGATCCTTGCTTTTTCCACAGAGTGCTCTGATCCTAAAGAAGCCACACTATGGTAATGCCTTCAGAACAACCAGCAGATTATGGTAATGCCTTCAGAACAACAGCATCATGTCCCCTGAATTCCCAGGCATGTGGTAAGATTTCATGAGATACAGCCCACTACTGTATCCTTCCATCAAGGAAATCATACAAATGGACACATCATAGTGTTATAATTTTGTGACTAGAAGTATTGATATTACTTATATTTCAAGTCTGTCAGTTGTGAGTTCACAAACCCAACTCTTTACCAAGAAAACTTGTGCAAATTTTGCAATTTATTATATCTAAACAGCAATGTCACAATATTAAAACTTTTATAATTATCTCCCTTTCATCAAGGGTCTCAATGAAATGGAAGACTTGTTCCAGTCCCACATAAAAATGTTTAGTGTATTCTATTTGTCCTTTGGCACTCAGTTTATTGTCTTATACACATAGCAACAGAAAAAGGATCAAGCTTTGGAATAGCTGTTTTTCTCTGTGTATATATAAATCAAGTTCCATTGGGAAATCCCTCTTCTGTTACCATAGCAATAGAAAGCACTGCAGAGAAGGACTTTAATCAACCTATCTGGGAGAATAAATTGATTTGTTTCTGTAGCATGCCAGAAGGGTAAAGGCATGTCTTTCTGAAGTCAGAGGAGATCAGGAAGATGGCCAAATAAGCTGAGTAGAAGAGAAGTAGAGAATTAATAGGGTCGTAGAAAGAAGCCTTGCTTATGTAGTTGGACAATGCCACTAATCAACACCAATCATTCTTGATTCCTCAAGGTGAAAAATTATATTTGAGTACTTGTTCCAAGGACAGCACCTAAAAAATATTCATGATTCTAACCTTACTTTGTGCAACCTCATTTCATTATTGCCCAGGTTGCTTTAGTGACTCTTTCCATAATTTTGTTGGTGTGTTTTTATTTTTAATAGTCTCAGCAGAAAAGCATACAAACTTTATCCCTCCACCTCCCTGAAGATAACTCTGAGCACAGCTTTTCAGTGTTGCAGGCCTAGCTGCAACAAGGACATGGGGGTAGGCTGTCTGGGGCAGAAGTGAGGCTGCTGCCTTGTGGCGAAAGGGAGCATGGCCTGATCTCAGGGGATGAACATGTGTGCAGTGGAAAAGGCAAAAGAAGGCTTGATTTGAACATAGTGGCCTGAAAGTTGTAGAGCCTCAGACAAGCATGGTTGTGCCTCAGTCCTGGTCCCCAGTGATGTGTGTGGCTCTGGGGTATAGTACCAGCACTGGGACTATGATCTCTTATACCCAGGTGAGTCTGGGCAACACAAAGGGGAGTGACAGTAACTAGGAGAGGCCAGAACCCATTACAATGTTCTAACTTCAGACACCCCAGCACACTCATAATCCAGGTTGAGAGGGGTCCCTCAAATTGGAGTTCTCAACAGGCATGACTGGAATTAATGTAATTTAGCAAAAAAAAAAAAGACAGAAAGAAATGTAGTATATTGAGTGTTGACATAATCATGCTGTTTGGAACTATAATTCAGGAATGCCATCAAATCACATTAAAAAGGAGTTAAGATTATAGTTGTTTAGCTCCACATTGTAATGCCAGTACTTGGGAGGCTGAGATAGGAGGATCACAGGTTCAAAGCCAGTCTCAGCAACTTAGTGAGGCCCTCAGCAACTTAAGGAGAAACTATTTGCAAATAAAAAATTTATAAAAATAGAGCTGGGGTGTATAGTTTGAAGGTAGAATGCCCCTGAGTTCAACCCCTCCTAGCACCATAAAAATAAATGAGTGAGTGAGTGAATAAATAAATAATAAAAACAAAATGGGGCTTGTGATATAGCTTGTGATATAGGTAGAATGCCTCTAGGTTTGATCCCTACCACCACTAAAGAAAAAAAAAAAGCTGAATTAAGTTACATAAATTTACAATCGAATAACTTGTTTTAAAACAGAGGACTATGTACTCAAACTTCATCACTTGGGAATTATTTTACTATCACCTATAATCTTCAGGTTAGTATTTGCTATCCTCTCTAGCAGAAATACTATGGAACGGTATGTTACTACACATCTCTTCCCAACTCCATTTTCAATGTCACGTTGGTGCCTTGAAAACAGCCATGGTGGGTCTTTGCATCATGGAAATCTAATTTTACAGATCAAGGCTTGGATTATTATTTTGTTGATCTCTAGAGTTACAAAATAGAAAAATAAAATGTTAATAATTCAGAATAAACTTAAATACCTGTTAGTCTTTAGCTGTTACATTGTATGTAACACACATACACAAAAGAAGATATTTCGTTACTGGAATGCTCACATCACTGGCAAATGATTAAAGTTTCAAAACATGTCTTTTTTTTAAACTGTGTATACTTTACATAGTTATTTTTTTGAAACTTTGGCATTTTATTTTATTTTTATTAATTGGTGCATTGTAATCGTACATCTTTGTTAGGTACAAGCTGATAAAGGCATACATGCACACATTTCTCATTTAACCCTTCCCCAATTTCCACCCCATTCCCTCGCCCTCTCTCCTTTTCAAGTTCAGTTTAGTGATTGACTTTGAGATATTTGTGAAAGTACATCATGTGCATTAGGGTGTCCTCCCCCCCTCACCCCCCCTGTCATCACCTTCAGTTAAGTCAACTTCTTTACTTATCTAGGGTTTCTCCTTTTTCATCTGGAGTCCCTCTTATGCCCTTTTTCTCCCTAGCATCCCACACATATTAGGGAGAACATATGCTTTTTTACTTTTTGTGACCGACTAATCTCATTTAACATAATGTTTTCCAGTTCTATCCATTTCCCTGCAAATAACATGATTTTGTTCTTCTTTATGGTTGAGTAAAATTCCATTGTGTATATATCCCATAGTTTTGTAATCCATTCATCTGTTGATGGACATCTTGGCTGCTTCCATAGTTTGGCAATTGTAAACTGTGTAGCTATAAACAGATATATATGTGTCTGCCTGATAGTTTGGTTTCCAATCTTTTGGGTAGATACCCAGAAGTGGTATTGCTGGATCATATGGTAGGTTCATTCCCATTCATCTGAGGGTCTTCCATTCTGTTTTCCAAAGTGGTTGCACAAGTTTGCACTCCCACCAACAATGTATTAGGGTTCCCACTTCTCCATACCCTCGCCAGCAGGTGTTGTTCGTGTTTTTTATGATTGCCATTCTGACTGGAGTTAGGTGAAATCTCAAGATAGTTTTGATTTGCATCTCCCTGATTGCCAATGATGTGGAACATTTCCTCATACATTTATTGGCCATTTGTATTTCTTCTTTTGTGAAGTGTCTATTTAGATCCTTTGCCCATTTTTGATTGGGTTATTTGTTTTCTTAGCTGTGAGTTTCTTGAGTTCGCTGTATAATCTAGATATTAGTCCTCTATCAGAAGAGTAGCTGGAAAATTTTTCTCCCACTCTGTGGGTTTCTGTTGAGGTTCTTGACAGTTTCTTTTGCTGCACAGAAGCTCTTCAGTTTAATGCAATCCCATGTATTGATCTTCCTTTGAGTTGCTTGTGTTTTGGGGGTCTTGTTGAGAAAGTTTTTACCTGTGCCGATGTGTTGTAGTGTTGGTCCTATGCCCTCTTCAAGTAGCTGTAAGGTCTCTGGTCTGACTTCCAGGTCTTTGATCCACCTTGCGTTGACTCTTGTGCAGGGTGAGAAAGTAGGGCTTATTTCTATTATTCTGCATATGGTAAACCAGTTTTGCCAACACCATTTGTTGAAGAGTCTATCTTTTTTCCAGTGTATATTTTTGGCTCCTTTGTCAAAAATCAGTTGGCTGTAAGTACGTGGGTCTGTTTCTGAATCTTCTATTCTGCTCCATTGGTCTATGTGTCTGTCAAAACATGTCTTAATTGTTTCACTTTTGAAACTATCAACCAACATTCATTTCGAACTACACTCATTTGCTAATAATGTAAGGACTTCCTTTCTGAATCAGATGGTAATCAAGCATTAATTCCTTGTCAGAAAATATAGGGATAAAAGGGACACACTACTCAACAAACCAGAACAGGCTTTATTTGGAGTAAAGCCTGGAGGGGGAACTGACCAGGAAAAGAGCCCATGAGAGTCAGAAAGCCTCTTTCTTTACAGACCATGGGCTTTTTATGGGTTGTTAGGAGGAAAGGAGAGCAAAGCAGTAATTTATTTATCCAATTAGTGGATTAACATGGGGCCAGAGCAGGTAAGTTTATGGGGCTGGGGGCAGGGGGATGGTTAGAGGTGTTTCTCTTTCCCGCTATTCCCGAAGTCCTTTGATTTTGGCCTCCTCTGGCCAGGCCTCACAGTCAGTCCTCACAGTGCCCACATTCCAGAGATTTTATAATATTTACATTGAGAAATGAGGCACAGTGTTTCATTTCAGCTACTTTTTTGCTTGACAATGGGACAGAGGCAGATCTAGGGCTAGAAGCTGTGTTGCAGGCACTGTGAGGGTCTTAGAGGTCCTGTGTGTTTGGAAGAGAGATGTATTGGCCTTTAGTCTGCAAGAGAAGAACCTCGTTAACAGAGCAGTTCGTGATTTTCAAATTTGCGACATAATCAGGTTGATTATGCATAGCCCAAAGAGTAGAATGAGGATGAAAATGAGTAAAGGAGTTAGAAAGAGCAGGAGCTATGCTATCCAGGAGGAACTATACCCAAATATTCCTTTGGATTGATGAATATTGCCTAGTTGTTTTTGCATATCAGATATTAAGCTAGTTATCTTATCTCTCTCTCTCTCTCTCTCTCTCTTTTTTTTTTTGCACCTTGTAAGGATGTTTAGATTTCCTGTATTTGCTTGGTTCCAAGAAGAGGTGAGAAGGCAGTTTGGGCTGAGAAAAATAAAGAAGATTAAACGTATCTAACCCAAGGCTATGAGAGTTAGAACTGCCACTATTTTATCTGTTACAGGAAGTATGGATGATGGTGAAACATAAAGGTCAGAGAAAACAAGGCAGAGTGAATTTGGGTGGGGGGCTTGAGGGGAACCAGTACAACAAGGTTGGTGCAGGTGTCCTTTTCCTCCTGTTTTGAGATCTTCTTGTCCTGCTTATGAAGTGACCCCAACTGCTGTTAGAGAAATCGGTCAATGACGGCTCTTTGAGCTAGAAAGGAGTGGTGTTGGAGCATTGCAGTTTAGAGTCTGAAGGGTAGATGATCTAGAGGATTGTAGAAGAGAGAATTCTTTATAAGTTTTGTTTTTATAACCATCTGGGGCAGGAGGGCTGAAGAAGTCTGGTTATCTTGGCTCAAAAGTCATTTATGGTGGTTCAGTGAGTATCTACATGAAAAACTGATATGTTAATACATTACACAGTAATCTAGATATCTCAACCATAATGGTTGTTTTCACAACTCATTACCTTGTGCCATCTATGTATTAGCATTTTAAATTGGAGGCTAGGTAGTCAATCCATTTGCAATAGGCCATGAGACATTATAAATAACATGGTGAAGTTTTTGTGGCACAAAACCTGAAAAGTGCCAGCATATTCTTTAACTTAGCTTAAACAGGGACTTGGATCATTTAGGAGCTTACAAAAATAGGAATCTCTATTTTTTTAGTGTCTGATGGACCTGTAAAACCTCAAGAACAGCAGGTTTTAACTTTATAGCATCTTATAAGGAATTAACTGGAGGAAGGTTTTGGGCATTGGTGTCATATCTTATTTTTTGTGAGTCTAACAGTAGAAGTATTATATAAATGGCTTTAGTACAGATCCTTTTTGTCACCCCTGAAATACCACATTTGCCTCTGGTTATACTGTTTTTTATTTTTATTTTTTCTGGGAATGAGTAAAGGCTCCTTAGGGTTATACTTGGTGAGGCTTTACCTCTACCAGTTGTGCCAGCTGCCAGAACAGGTAGTGTCATGATATTCCTGATCACTTGGCTTTACCTGAAGCATAAAGGACATTTTTCTCTCTGATGACCCTCCTTTTGCAGAGTATGTGTTGATGGCTTCATCTCTGAGACCTTTATGATCTCCCTGAATTGGGAGGTCAGATGACTCACTGGAGTTTGAGGGATCTTTACCAAGGTCTTTTTCTGGGTCTTATTTGACCTTGGAGGACTAGGGTCAAAATATTGGCTGATTTTTGTTTTGTTTTTCTTAGCCTTTTGATTTCCTGATTGTTTTTTTAAGTCTCAATTGTTGAAGACCCATAAATTCAGTTTTATTAGTCCTTTTATGCTATCTTGCAAGTGATAGCTATCATCTCAAAATACTGTTTGTTAGTATCTATTAAATGCTAACAAACAATAGTTACATAGTTTTATAAGAAAACACAAAACAATTATCAGGAAAGAAGATGATCATAATGAAAGTAGGCCTGTACATTTTGGGAACACAAATATTTAATATGCATTTTGGGAACACAAATATCTAAGACATTATTGTTAATATACAGCAGGAGATACAGGTCTTATAAAACTTTACCAAAGGCAGATCAATATTTTAAGAAAACCAAATTGTTTTAAACATGGAAGACATAGAATCAATGCATTTAATTTGAACCAATCTTATTACATATTTAAGTTTTTAAAAATATATCTATCCTTTTATAAACCATTTGCAACTTCCTCAAACCCTCTGTGACTTAGTTTGTTATGGGCTAACCTGAGGCCTTAGCCTTTGCATAAGTAACTCCATGTTGCTATCCTAGGTGACCCAGCTAGTCCTTGGCTTCTATAATTTCTCCTTGACTTGCACCTGCAGGAACACCTCATTAAGAACTTTCCATCCTTGTCACAACTGGGATGTATATAATAGAAGGATCCATCTTTGTCACAACCAGGATATGTGTGCAATAGAAGGGGTTGACATGGTTTCTTGAGCTTATGCACAATACTGTTTTGTGACATCTGAACATTATGCTTGGCTATCACCCCTGCTGTGCCACCCTGCTGTGAGAACCTAAACTTTTCACCCTGAGCTTATGGTTTGTCTGTATAAAAGTAGCCCCAAATGGCCATTCGGCACTGCACTTGGGTTCCGTGCCCAGTGTAGTCCTGGCCAGTAAATAAAGACTTTCTTTTGGCTATATTTTTGGGTCTGAGTGGTCTTCCCTGGTGGTCCTACCTCATAACAACTTAACACTCTGATTCTTGTTTTTATCTTTCCTTTCCCCTGTGGGCTAATTCAGTCATTTAGGAAAAAAGTCACAAGGATAGAGGTTAAAATAAAGGGCTTTAGAATCCTAGACTTAACTTTTAGAGTGTAAGAGAAGAAACATTATAAAATGGAATTATAAAATTTTTAAAGCCTGAGATATGCATCCCTCACTATATTTTTAAATCCAAACCTTATTTTGAGCAGAGGTCACTAAAGAGTGAGTGAGGGTCTTTTTATCCTGAGTTAGCTCATAGCTAGATAACATAGCTTTAAGAACTCCTTTAGTAAAATGTTTCTGGAAAACATTTTTTGTTCTTTAATTCCTTAAATACCTGAAAGGGTAAAGATTTTGTGCCTTGGGCCACATGTGTGAGAGAGTTGAGTCTTAACCACTAGACCACTCCAGCTCTGCTGGGAAAGAGGGCACAGAAAACAAGGGGTGAAGAGAAAGTGTGAGCCAGGGGACATGAGTACAGGGGCAGGGCCTCAGGCTGGGGACCAGCACCAGGTGGGTGGTACAGGTAGGGAAGTGGGTGGCACTGGCCAAGCCACCTGGTCCTGGGTGTTGGGTAACTGGGTCTGGAACTGGCAAAATGGCCTTCTGGTCTGGAGCCATGTGACAGAAAGAAACAAAGGGAGAGGAGCTAGTACAGAAACCTCCCAGGCAAGAGAAACCTGACTGCCAACTCTCTCCTGCGTTTTGGCATTATTTAATGTCAGGAAATACAGGGATAAAAGGAACACACTGCTCAAAAGACCAGAACAGGCTTCATTTAGAGTAAAGCCTGGGAGGGGGAATTGACTGGGGAAACAGCACAGGAGAGTCAGAAAAACCCCTTCCTTACAGACTAGGGGATTTTTATGGGGCATTGGAAGGGAGGAAAAACAAAGCAGTCATGTATTTCTCTGTGTTTGATATGGGGCCAGAGCAGGTAAATTTATGGGGCTGGGGGCAGGGGGATAGTGTTTCTCTTTACTTTTATGCCATCCTAGAGTCCTTTGTTCTTGGCCAGGGCTCCTCTGGCCAGGCCTCACAGTCAGACCTCACAGTGCCCACATTCCTCATCTGATTTTTCCAGATCATGGTTGAACTACAACTACAGGTTGACCACAGATACAAAAGTTCAGCAAAAATAATGAAAACATTCTAGGAGAATTGATTGGCTACATGGAATTTACAATAGAGTATTATATATTCTACTATATATAAATTATATGCTATATATAACTTATATATGTCATTGAAGTTTATAATGAACCCATGAACATGTATGCATACAGATTTTCTCTTGGAGAGCTGGCTGCTAACAGTTACCAGTACATCACTGAAGCATGCCTTTTCTACTAACTGGCAAAAATACTTTCTTACAAATCAACTTCAGCAAATTATTAATTCTTTCCAAGACTCATATTACCTCAAAGAAGGTGTTATATGGAGTTAATAAATCCTAAAACACTGATTAAAACAGTAGTTCTTAAAACACAGTGAATACAAGATAGGTTGTATTATTAGTTAATTGCCATGTGGTGAATACATGTGAAACCTATCCTGCATCCTGGGAATTGGTACTCTAAGCTAGGGAAACACATGTTCATAGAGAGCTAAAAGAACCCATGGACATAGATAGCAAAATATAAAAAATAAAACTATCTGCTCAGACTTAATCTGGTGAAAACATGTTAAAAGAACAAAATCAGTTACCTCAAGATGCCACATTAAGGAGAAAGCATGTGAGGAAAGAAAGACACTGTGGGTGGAATTGTAAATTAGTACAGTGACTATAGAGAACAGTGCAGAGGTTCCTCAGAAGAGCAGAATGTAACCATAATGTGACCCAGCTACTATACCACTCCTTGGTATCATTCCAAAGGGACTGAAGAAGCCAGGCGTGGTGGTGCATGCTTGTAATCCCAGCATTTGGGAGGCTGAGACCGGAGGATCCGGGTTCAAGGCCAGCCTCAGCTACCTAGTGAGCACTCTGCAACTTAGTGAGACCCTGTTTCAAAATAAAGAATAAAAAATAGGGCTGGGGGTAGAGCTCGGAGGTAGAATGCCCCTGAGTTCAATCCCCAGTACCAAAAAAAAACAAAGGGACTGAAGTCAGAATACTATAGTAACACATGCATAGCCATACTTATAGCAGCATAATTCACAATAGCCAAACTATAGAACCAGCCTAAGTGTCCATCAATACATGAATGGATTATGAAACTGTGGTATATACAAGAAATTCTACTCAGCCATAAAGAAAACAAAATTGTATCATTTGTAGGAAAACGGATGGAACTAGCATATCATGCTAAGTGAGATTAGCCAGTCTCAGAAAATGAAAGGTCATATGTTTTCTCTTACATCTGGAAGCTAGAGAGAAATTTGGAAATAAAAGGGACTTCAGATAAATGAGGAGAGACACAAGTAGAATAGTGTAAGGGAATTGGAGGTGGAAGGTGGAGCGAGCAAAAGAGAGACTTGATAGAGAAAACAGTTCAAATAATATTTTGTGGATATATGACGTTTTCAATACTGATCTCAGTAAAACGTACTGGGATGGGAAGGGAGCAGGGTGGGATGCAGAGGGAAACACACCAAGTGCTGTGTGCTAGGTTTCTATCACTCTGAACCTCATTATAATGTATATTAAACTGCACCAGTAAAATTATATATTTAAAAATTTTTATAGTATATATCATTTCAACATTATATATTAAAATTAGAAGAAAGGAAGAAAGAGAGAAAGATAGGGCATAGAAATCTAATCCAGGCACAAATGACATGGAGGAATCTGTACTTCCCTCCTAAAATCAATAAATCTGAGTAAAGAGTTAATAGAAGTGGAAGCTCTGCTGAAAGTCCTCATAAAAAGAAGCAATAACTAAGACAATAGAGCACTAGTAGAAGGATAGACATACAGACAAATGGTACAGAGCTGAATTTTAAAAGAGACCCACACTCAACACAGTCCATTGATTTCCAACACAAGTGGTAAGGTAACTCAGTGGGGAAAGTAGAGTTTTTCAACAAATGTGCTGGAATGACCAGATATCCATATAGGAGGAAAAACTCCTCAAGTCAGCTGTCAACATACACAAAATTTTTCTCAAGTGGACTGAGTATGCAAAAAACAAAAAACAAAAACAAAAAAAAAACAAGGAAAATCTTTATGACCTCCAAAAGGTAATGGTTTCTTAGGGAAGAAATAAGAATGAACCATAGGAGGAAAATGGATAAATTGGACTTCAAAATCAAAACATCTTGTCCTTGATAGATACCATTATAAAAATGTAAAGACAAGCCACAAACTGGGAGAAAAAAGTCACCATGGATTTGTACCCAGAATATATAATGATTACTACTCAACTTAAAGTATGGCCAAATGACTTGAATATTGTCAAAGACAATTAAATTTTAAAAACTGAAAATTCCAAGTGTTGCTGAGAATATAGAGCAATTGGAATACATATACATGTGTGGGAAGCTGTTCTAAGTCTAAAAAATATTGGCTTAAGGATTTATAGCTTCTTGCTTTGGCAAAAGACTGCCTTTATTGAGAGAACTGAAGACAGTAACCTCAATGCCCCTTCACTATCTAACCTATTTCCTCCTCCTTTACAACACCTTTTACTTGCTCTGCTTAAGGGTGGAAGACTGCTCCAAGGAAGGAGCTGAAGGCAGTAACCTCTGTCACTCTTGCAAAACTGACAGATAACAACTCATCTTCGAAAGCATTCTTAATCCAATGCTGTACTCCTTAGCCAGAGACAATTAATGATTTGATGACCCAGACTTAATTGTGTAATCCTGTAATATAAAGAATTGATATGTTTTGCTCAGGAGTTTGGCTCTCTTGCCTTCTCCCCTCTCAACTCTTTGAGACTAGGAATAGTCTCAAGGGCATTTTTTTCATTGTGTTGTCCCGTGCCCTACTGGTACAGAGCCTGACATACATGGGAATGTAATATGATAAATCATTTGGGAAGGTAGTTTGGTAATTTCTTATAAAAGTTAAACATACACTTCTCTATGCAGTATTTACCCCAAAGAAATAAAAGGAAATGACCAAGACTTGTCTACAAATCTTTACAGTAGATTTATTTATAAAAGTCACAGCTAGGTTTGGTGGTGCATTTCTATAATCCTAGTACTTAGGAGGCTGAGACAGGAGGATCACAGGATCAAGAGCAGCCAGCCTCAGCAACTTAAAAGTAAGACTCTCTGCAACCTAATGAGACACTGTTTAAAATAAAAAACTAAATGGGGAGGGGGACTGGAAGTATTGCTCAGAGATAGAATGCTCCGGGGTTCAATCCCCAATACCACTAAACAAATCAATGAATGCCACAAATTGGAAATAATGTTAATCAACAGGTGAATGGATAAACAAATTATTGTATACTCATGCAATCAAACTGTTCTTTGCATTAAAGGTAAATGAACCACTGACATACACAGCATGAATGAATCTCAAAATGATATATTGAGAGAAAAAACCCTAGAGCATTAAGAATATTCAAGTCATAAAATCTTCATCATATAAAGTTAGGAGCTAAGATATACTATCTCTAGTTGGTGATACCCCAATAAAATATTAGAAATATAAGTTAAAGATACGGAAGTCAATGTTAAGAGAATAAAAAAGAATAATCCTTAGGAGAGGAGAAAAAAGATGTAAGAATGTTGTATGTAAACTACATCTTTATGTATATTGAACATCAATCATATTTAAAGTGGATAGATCAAGAAATAGCTATCAACCATAAAATGCTGAGATGTGAAAGTAACCACTAGAAAGAACAATTATACAGAATTGAAATTATTCCTTTGGAAATTTGATT
The DNA here is from genome assembly GCA_004027655.1 of Graphiurus murinus. Lineage (NCBI taxonomy): Eukaryota > Metazoa > Chordata > Mammalia > Rodentia > Gliridae > Graphiurus > Graphiurus murinus. The sequence goes on from PVLC010002561.1 coordinate 33,069, forward strand.
GGGGATAGAAAGAGTTGGGGAGGGATATTTTTTCAGCAGAAAGCTTTCTGTAATTTTTTAATTGAGATTGTGTATCTATATTGCTTTGGCACAAGTTAGAAAATTAAATAAAAAAACGATCCTAGAGAAACAAAAATAAACACACACACACACACACACACACACACACACACACACACACACACACACAGCATCTGGTAGTTCAGAAGTCTCCCACAGGCAGGAAATAGGAAGGGATGTCTGATGACTGTATCAGATTTATCTACCCCCAGATGTTCTCATCAGCATAATTGTTACTGATAAAATGAATTTGATCAGCATGGTTAGGCTCACAGCACATTCTTTGAAAAAGGAGAAATACTGCCTAAGACTGTAACACAACAATTTGCTAATGAGAAGTTTCACTAATGAGAGAGATCTATGCAAAAGCCAGCTTTCTATAGCTATTTATCTCTCTTTTCCCTTCCTTAAGCAAAGAGTATGACTCAGACATTGAGGGTTATATCTGGCAGAAGTCCTGTTCATTTAGGATAATTAAATATGCTAGTCATGTATTTCAGGAAGGTCTGATTAAATACTTTAGAGAAGTCATTAGTGAATCCATCTGGCACAGGGGCTTTGCCAGATGGCAAAACATTACTACCTCTATCTGTTCTGATCCTGGAATATTCTACCTTTATGGTAGAGTAGCATGCAGTCATTTCCAGGGTAAGTCTTAATTTGTTTATATTATCAAGGTACTTGGAAGTTAATGCCACACCAACTGAGCCACAAGATTTCCAGACTGTATCGAATGACTTATCATTCTATCATTGAATTCAAAGTGATATCATTTCCACTTCTTCAGAATGTTCTGTGAGACATTTCAGACAATGTGCCATAGGTAAGTAGATAGAGTCACGGGGAATAGTGCACAGCTACACTTCACACATATGAAATTACAAGTCTCCAAGCTAACAAGAACCCTGGCAGTATTTTCTCTCTGTGGGTGGTCACAAATCAAAATGTGGCCAGGTTTAATTCTTAAAAATTATACAGCTGCATAGCCTGGTACATTCAAATTACAATCTTAGAGTTATTTCATTACTTTAATCATGCAGAGATAATCTCTGACTTACCAAACCCAAACCCAGCTGGGTTTTTTTTTTTGTTTTTTTTAAGCTTAAAAGTCTTTTAGTTCTATGCATATTCTAGATATTGGTCCTCTATCCTCTCAGAGTGATAGCTGGCAAAGATCTTTTCCCACTGTAGGCTTTCTCTTTAGACTCTTGATGGTTTCCTTTGATGAGGAAATTTTTTCTTAGTTTAATGCCATCCCATTTGTTAATCCTTGCTTAAATTTCCTGAACTTTGGGCTCTTGTTGAGGAAGTTTCTACCTGTGCCTATATGTTGGAGTATTGGACCTATGCCGGCCTCTAGTAACTTCAAAGTCTGTGGTCTAAATTTCAGGTCTTTCTTCAATCTTGAGTTGACGCCTGTGCAGGGCAAGAGGAAAGAATTTAGTTCCATTTTTCTAAAACTGGATAACCAGTTTTCCCAACACCATTTGTTGAAAAGGCTGTCTTTTCTCCGACATATGTGTTGGGCACTTTTGTCTAAAATCAATTGGCTATAAGTATGTGTATTTGTTTCTGTATCTTCTATTCAGTTCCATTTTGTGTCTGTTTTTGTGCGAATACCATGCTCTGCTTTTTATTATTATAGCTTTGTATAATTTGAAGCCAGGAGTGATGATGACTCCCGCACAGATTTTTATACATTTCTTGAGTACATCAGGGTTACATAGATATTTATGACATATCAATCATTGTCAGAACACAAATAGCACCATTTTTTCATTTTACACGTATTGCCCACATTCTTAACATAGCCTGGTAAAGCAAACTTTCTAGAGTCATAAAACCATACTCCTTTAGGGTCATACATTTACTTTCTAAGAAGTAGGAGGGTCTTTCATCTACTCATCCTAGGAGCAATCTCCAGACTTCGAGACGCCAATGTAGCCATCACAGAAGAGTCAGTATAATTACTCATATATTCAGATAGCAACTGCCATGGGGGAAAGGGCCCAGCTGGGCTCCCACAACTCCCCCATTCTTATTTTAAAATGCACTAAGGACTGTGCCTGTCTTAGGTCATTTCCTACCAGGTGCTTAATCTTACCCGTCATGGGGTCTTGATGAGTCATTCAACAAGCCCTGTCTTAGGTTGATATTGCCCTGAGAAAATCGAACCTGTCACTGACTAACAGGCCATGTGCCAGGCAGTGCTTGCAGTTGTATTCCATGTAAATCTGCTCGTATACTAACATAGGCATTGATCACATGGTGTACAACGAGTGGTAGAATGCATAAGCCTAGAATGACTATTGCTGCTAATCCAATAACTCTTCCCAGCAAGGAGGTGAACAATGGGCAGGTAGGCATCAAGGATAGTTTGGTTCCCATTCTGGGTAGATACCCAGAAGAGGTATTGCTGGATCATATGGTAGGATCATTCCCATTTGTCTGAGGGTCCTCCATACTGTTTTCCAAAGTGGTTGCACTAATTTGCAATCCCACCAACAATGTATTAGGGTTCCCACTTCTCCACACTCTCGCCACCATTTGTTGTTGTTTGTGTTGTTGATGACCGCCATCAACTTGGGGCAGGGAAATCTCAAGGTAGTTTTCATTTGCATCTCTCTGATTGCCAATGCTGTGGAACATTTCCTCATACATTTATTGGCCATTTGTATTTCTTCTTTTGTGAAGTGTCTATTGAGATCCTTTGCCCATTTTTTGATTGGGTTATTTGTTTTCTTAGCTGTGAGTTTCTTGAGTGTCGGGGGCCTAGTTCCGCGGGCTAGACCTCGCCTTTAGATGGCGCCTGGCAGAGTGCCAGAAGCCGCTGCCGGATAAACATTCTAGGGCTGTGCCACGCCAGAGCGCATGCACCAGCACGCCCGACTCGTGGCCAGGCCAGGTGAGAGCTGTATGAGACACCTCGTGGCTTAGACCCGGTGCAGGTATAAAAACCTCCACCTCTCACATAGAGGAAGCGCGGCTAAGAGCACGGCTGAAAGTGCGGCTGAAAGAGCTGCTGGGGAAAGGCTGGTTGGGAAGTTGCTGGGCTGGGAAGTTGCTGGGAGAAGTTCTGGGAGGAATTGGTTGGGAAGAAGAAGCGGTTGGGAAGAGGTTGGCCGGGTTGCTGGGGAAGTTCTGGGAAGAAAGTTTGTGGGTTATTAGTGGAAGACGGGTTGCTAGAGAGAGGGGTTATTGAAAGTTTGTAGGAAAAGCACTATTTGGAAAGACGACCTCAGCACTGTGTTTGTTATCGTTTGTGCAACGCCTTGATCCCAGAAAGAGAGAGTTATAATAAAAGAGGTTCGAACCAGTAGCATTTAGCCGGCGTCTTTTATTGGGGCCTCATGGCTGAGGGTTCAGCCTGGGGTGCCCGATACTTGAGTTCTCTGTATATCCTAGATATTAGTCCTCTATCAGAAGAGTAGCTGGCAAAAATTTTCTCCCACTCTGTGGGCTCTCTGTTGAGGTTCTTGATAGTTTCCTTTGCTGCACAGAAGCTCTTTACTTTAATGCAATCCCATGTATTGATCTTCCTTTGAGTTGCTTGTGCTTTGGAGGTCTTGTTGAGAAAGTTTTTACCTGTGCCTATGTGTTCAAGTGTTGGGCCTATGCCCTCTTCAAGTAGCCGCAAGGTCTCTGGCCTGACTTCCAGGTCTCTAATCCACCTGGAATTGACTCTTGTGCAGGGTGAGAAAGTGGGGTTTATTTCCAGTTTCCTGCATTTGGTTAACCAGTTTTGCCAACACCATTTGATAAAGAGGCTATCTTTTTTCCAGTGTATATTTTTGGCTCCTTTGTCAAAAATCAGTTGATTTTTGGGTCTGTTTCTGAGACTTCTATTCTGCTCCATTGGTCTGTGTGTCTGTTTTTGTGTCAATACCATGCTGTTTTTATTACTGTGGCTTTGTAGTAAAGTTTAAAGTCAGGTATTGTGATACCTCCTGCATGGTTCTTATTACTAAGAACTACTTTGGCTATCCTGGGCTTTTTGTTGTTCCAAATGAATTTAAGGACTGATTTTTCTATGTCTGTGAGGAGTGACCTTGGTAATTTCATGGGTATTGCATTGAATCTGTAGATCAGTTTTGGGAGGATGGCCATTTTGATGATATTTATTCTGCCTATTCAAGAACATGGTAGATCCTTCCATCTTCTAAGGTCTTTATCGATTTCTTTCTTCAACTTTTTGTAGTTTTCCTTATAGAGGTATTTTATCTCTTTGGTTAGGTTTATCCTTAAGTATTTTATTTTTGGGGGTGCTATTGTGAGTGGAATTGTTTTCTTGGATTTCATTTTCAGTGGATTTATGGTTGACATACAGAAAAGCTTCTGATTTTTGAAGATTGATTTTGTATTCAGACACTTTGCTGAATTTGTTGATCAGTTCTATGAGTTTTTTGGTTGAGTTTATTGGGTCTTCTAGGTATAGTATCATGTCATCTGCAAAGAGGGATAGTATTAGTTCTTCTTTCCCTATTTTTACTCCTTTGATTTCCTTCTCTTGCCTTATTTCTCTGGCTAGAGTCTCAAGTACTATGTTGAACAGAAGAGGTGATAATGGACATCCTTGTCTTGTTCCTGTTTTTAGTGGGGACTCTTGCAGTTTTTCTCCATTTAATATGATATTGGCTGTAGCCCTATTGTATATTGCCTCTATGATGTTGAGGTATGTTCCTTCTATTCCAATTCTCTGAAGTGCTTTTAGCATGAATGGGTGTTTGATCTTGTCAAATGCTTTTTCAGCATCAATTGAGATGATCATGTGATTTTTGTCTTTGATTCTGTTTATGTGGTATATTACATGGATTGTTTTTCAAATGTTGAACCAGCCTTGCATCCCTGGGATGAACCCAACTTGGTCATGGTGTATAATTTTCTTGATGTGGTTTTGAATGCGCATTGCTAGTATTTTGTTTAGCAGTTTTGCATCTAGGTTCATCAGTGATATAGGCCTATAGGTTTCTTTTCTTGAGCTGTCTTTATTTGGCTTTGGTATTAATGTGATGTTGGCTTCATAGAAAGTGTTTGGGAGGGTCCCGTTTCTATTTCACGGAATAGTTTGAGGAGTATAGGGATTAGTTCTTCCATAAATGTTTTAAAAATTCACTTGGAAAACCATCTTGCCCTGGGCTTTTGTTTGATGGTATACTTTTTATTGCTGTTTCTATTTCTTTGATTTTTATTTGTTGATTTAAGTTTTCTATATCTTCTTGACTCAATTTAGGAGGGTTTCATGTGTCTTAAAAAACTGTCAATTTCTTCCAGATTTTCCATTTTGTTGGAGTATAGTTTTTCAAAATAGTTTCTGATGATCCTCTATATTTCTGCACTGCCAGTAGTAATATCAACTTTTTCATCTCTTATTTTGGTAATTTGGGTTGATTCTCTCTTTCTTTTGGTTAGGTTGGCCAATGGTTTATCTATCTTGTTTATTTTTTCTAGAAACCAGCTTTTACTTTTCTTGATTTTCTGTATTTTGTTGTTGTTGTTGTTGTTCTCTATTTCATTAATTTCTGCTCTGATTTTCATGATTTCCTGTCCTCTACTGGATTTGGGGTTGGACTGTTCTTGTTTTTCAAGGGCTTTGAGCTGTGTCATTAGGTTATTTGTTGAGTTTCCATTCTTCTTATATGAGCACTCAGTGCTATAAATTTTCCTCTTAGTACTGCCTGTAAGGTGTCCCAAAGGTTTTGATATGTTGTGTCTCTGTTTTCATTGGTTTCTAGGAATTTTTTAATTTCCCCCCTTGCTTCTTCTATGGCCCATTCCTCATGCAGCAATGTGGTATTCAGTCTCCATGTGTTTACATGGTTACTCTGGGTCTTCTTAGAGTTGATTTCTAGTTTCACTCCATTGTGGTCTGAAAAGATGCAGGGAATTATGTAACATTTTTTTGAATTTGCCAGTGCTCTCTTTGTGGCCCAGAATATGGTCTATTTTGGAGAAGGTTCCATGGGCAGCTGAGAAAAATGTGAATTCAGCTGTAGTTGGGTGAAATATTCTGTGTGTGTCTAACAGGTCCATTGGTTTGTAGTATTATTTAGGTCTGAAGCATCTTTACTGACTTTTTTTAGAAGATCCATCTAGTGATGTGAGAGGAGTATTGAAGTCTCCTAGTATCAGTCTATTGGGATCTATATGTGATTTTATATCATGCAGAGTTTGTTTTATGAAAATGGCTACACCTATGTTTGGGGCATAGATGTTGATAATTGTTATTTCCTCTTCCTGTATTGTTCCTTTTACTAGTAAAAAGTGACCTTCTTTGTCTCTTTTGATGAGCTTAGGCTTGAAATCTAATTTATCCAATATCATCGTCGCTACTCCTGATTGTCTTCGAGTTCCATTGGCATGAATTACCTTACTCCAGCCCTTCACCTTTAGTTTGTGGGAATCTTTGTTTGTAAGATGTGTTTCTTGCAGGCAGCATATAGATGGATTCTGGGTTTTGATCCATTTTGCCACCTTGTGCCTTTTTATTGGGGAGTTGAGACCATTTATATTCAGTGTGAGTATTGAGAGATGATTTTTAATTCCTAATATTTTGAGTTTTGACTTCTGTTTGCAATAGTGTTTGTTCTTCTTTGCTTAGTTGTTTGCTTCCTGGAAATTATTGTTTCTCTGATTCTGACATTTACTTGTTAGTTCTTCTTTGTAGTTAATCTCTTTGAGTATTTTCTCTAGTGCTGGTTTGGAAGACCTAAATGCTTTTAGTTTCTGTTTGTCGTGGAAGGTTTTTATATCCCCGTCAATTTTGAGAGAGAGTTTTGCTGGGTAGGAGAATCTTGGCTGCAAGTTATTTTCTTTCAAAGTTTGGAATATGTTACTCCAGCCCCTCCTGGCTTTCATGACTTGGTTTGGGAGGTCTGGAGTGATTCTAATTGGTTTGGCTCTAAATGTCACTTGGCCTTTTACTTTTGTTGCCTTTAGAATTCTTTCCTTAGCTTCTACATTAGTCAGCTTGATTATTATGTGGCATGGTGAACCTCTTCTTTGGACTTGTCTAAAGGGGGTTGTATATGTTTCCTACACCTGTGTGTCAACTTCTCTTTCCATATTTGGAAAATTCTCTGATACTACTTCTTTGTAAAGGTTGTTTATTCCATTAGTTTCAACTTCTAATCCCTCTTCTATGCCTATTATTCTTAGGTTGGCTCTTTTAAAATTGGCCCAGATCTCATCGATGTCAGATTCATAGTGTCGAATTTTTTTTTCTAAATTATGTATAATGGATTCATTTTTGGAATGGTCATCTTCTAGGAGTGATATTCTGTTTTCCATGTGGTCTAATATATTGTTTATAGTTTGTATTGATGCCTTCACTTCTATTATTGCATCTTTCACATCCTTCACTTCCCTCAAGGCTTCTCTATGATTCCTGCTCAGGGTGTCAGATTCTTTGTTTATTTGTTCCTTTATTTCTTTCCAGCTCTCTCTTCATTCTTTCTGGAAGTTTTTTATTGTTTCTATTATTAAAGATCTGAATTGTTCTTCTGTTAAGCTCTGCCATTCAATGTCATTGAGTTCTGTTATTGTGGGGTTGTGTTGACTCATTGTTTCTTTGGTATTTCTCCTTCCCATGGCTTCCCTGTTCTTAAATTTATAACTTTGCAGCTCTTGCATGCTTTCTCTGAGTTTATAGGTTTCTTATTTTTATTTTCTGTGAATGGTATCTTGTACTGAGTTGCAATTACTCTGGTATTTCTTCTGCCTGCTCTATTGGTGTCTTTGGTGGGTTTCAGGTGCTGACTCGTAGGGTCTAGCAAAAGCTAACAAAGCAACCAATCCTCCTAATAAACATACATAAATCGAAGCAATGCAAAGTGAAAAAGAGTAAAAACGAGACAAAACAAAGCAGAAACAAAGCAATTACTCTGGTATTTCTTCTGCCTGCTCTATTGGTGTCTTTGGTGGGTTTCAGGTGCTGACTCGTAGGGTCTAGCAAAAGCTAACAAAGCAACCAATCCTCCTAATAAACATACATAAATCGAAGCAATGCAAAGTGAAAAAGAGTAAAAACGAGACAAAACAAAGCAGAAACCCCAGAAAACAAGAAACATCAGAAAGAAGCAAAATAAAAATCCCTGCAAATTTGTAAGAACAGACCTGATTTGGCCTCTGCAGATCTTTTGGGTAGATCCCTGCTGCTGTGGGCAACAGACAAAATGGCAGCTGCTATTGCCGTGCAGGCACCGGCTCCCCCATTCTCCCTGGTCTGCTCTCTAGATTCTAACCAACTCCCCATTTTGCTTTACTCACTTTTATGCTCCTTTGCTTCTCTTTCCTTCTGTCCAAAAGCTGCTCCTGTGGCAGTTTTGATTCAAGCTCTAGATTGCAGTTATCTCTGCTCCGGCTCTGTAGGGAGAGGTGAGGTGTGATGGCCCTGTGTGGGCTTAAGCTGGCTGTACCACGTGTTCTGGTCTCTGTCGAAGGTGCCTCGATATGCCACCTGGCTAGGATGAGGAGTTCAGGAGTCGCTCACTGCACCTCTGGTCAGTGGGAATGCAGAGGGTTGTTATATATTTCTTTGTTAGTAGACTCCACTCCAGGGGCTGGCTCAATGGCAGTCGCCACTCAGCAGTGTGGCACCGCGGCCACTCAGACAGGTTTCTTTGCTCTCCCTGGTCGACCTTCCGGATTCTAATCAGCAGTATTTCAGTTTTCGTGGCGTTTTTCACCTTTTTGTTGCTGTTTTCCTTCTGTCAAAAAGCTGCTTCTATGGCTGATTTGAATTGAGCTCACAGCGCCTCTTGAGATGTGTCTCACTCTGACACCATCTTCCTGGAAGTACCTGCATAGTTTTTATTACTGAAAATTTCTTTGGCTATTCTGGGTTTTTTGTTTCTCCATATGAAATTTAGGACTGATTTTTCTGGGTCTGTAAAGAATTACATTG
>PVLC010002561.1:42130-112606 GCA_004027655.1 Graphiurus murinus
AAAAAAAAAAAAAAAAAAAAAAAAAAAAAAAAAAAAAGAATTACATTGGTATTTTGATAGGGATTTCAATGACTCTGTAGATCATTTTTGGTAGAATGGCCATTTTTATATTTATTCTGCCCTTCCAAGAGCAAGGGAGATCTTTCCATCTTCTAAGATCTTCAATTTCTTTCTTTAGTGTTTTATAATTTTCATTATAGAGGTCTTTTATCTTCTTGGTTAAGTTTATTCCTAAGTATTTTGTCAGTTTTGAGGTTATTATGAATGGATTCCTCAGTGAATTATTTTCTGGATTTCTTTCTCATTCATGGCTGGCATATAGAAAAGGTAGTGTTTTTTGTTTTGTTTTGTTTTTTAGGTTGATTTTGTATCCTGCTACTTTGCTGAATTTGTTAGTCAGCTCTAGAAGACTTTTGGTTCTTCTAACTAAAGGATCATGTCAACTGCAAATAGAGATCATTTTAATTCTTTTCCTATTTAAATTCCTTTGATGACCTTCTCTTGTCTTATTGTTATGGCAAGAGTCTTGAGGAGTGGTGATAGCGGGCATCCTTGTCTTGTTCCTGATTTTAAAGGGAATTACTGCAGTTTTTCCCATTCAATATGATGCTGGCTTTTGGTTTATTGTATATTGCCTTAATGATATTGAGGTACGTTCCTTCTATTCCAATTTTCTGCAGTGTTTTTAGCATGAATGTGTGTTGGATTTTGTCAAATACTTTTTCAGCATCTATTGAGACGATCATGTGTATTCAACATCAATAGTTCCTCCCAAATATTTGAAATTATCCAGAAGATAAATATTCAAGTCCAGTGTGGTGGCACATGCCTGTAATCCCAGTACTTGGAAGGCTGAGACAGGAGGATCACAGGCTTGAGACCAATCTCAGCAACTTAGAGAGACCTAAGAAGAACCTAGAGAAGATAATATAACAACACAACCTGACCATCCAAAATAAATAAATAAATAAAATAAAACAGGGCTGGGAGTGTAGCTCACCAGTAGAACACCCCTGGGTTTAATCCCTAGTGCCATACAAAGAAAAAAATCAAATTTTAAAAGTGCTATTTAGAGAGGTAATAGTGTATCACTTTAATTCATAGGGCTTCACACTTTTCTACCCAAATTAGGTACAAAATAAAAAATAATTAGGTATATGATATCTTAGGTATATGGTATCTTTAAAAATTGCTTATTAGATTCTATATGATGTTTGCTCAGAAAGAAAATGTTTAATGGAAATGAAGAAAAGGTCTGTGAAAGCCAAGAACACTGCAAATAATTATAATTCAAGGTCACTGATTTTCCTTTGTATTTTGGTTCAGTACAAGTGGCTTCATGGGGAAACAGAACTTCATTTATATTCTATTTTTTCACACAAAAAAAGATTATGTGCTTTCCTGAGAGCTGGGGCATGGAATGAAGTCTCTTCAACCCTGATATCACACTGAGAGTCAAGTGTGAATAAACTCCCATTGTCAAGTGAGTATCCCAAGTGTCGGAGATTATGTAAGCATCACTTCAGCGCCAGAGCCAAAACAGCCCATTTTACGGTACTTTGTATTCTTAAACATGTCATAGGAAATGATTTTTTATTCTAATGAGAAACTTTTAAAGAAAAAAAATAATATCTAGGGATAAGTAAATTCAAGGGAAATGGACATAAAGTCTGTTTATCTAGCTCCTTAATCCCTAGTGGTGGAGCTGGACAAACCCAGGTCTCTTGACCTCAGCCCTTTTGCAATCCTAAAACAGGATGGATTTTAAATGAGCAACCTGTTCTCTGGAGAAAGGTAACACATAAATAACCAGCTTGAGAGCAAGGGGTCCAAGCCAGTTACAGTAACAACCCATGTACTTGCCAATCCCAGCATAATCTCAAAATAGCTATTATTCCCATTTTATGAATGAGGAAACTGAGGCTCAGAATTAGGTGAGTTGCCTAAACTCAGTCAAAGACATATGTTAGCCAACTATGACTAATGTTACCCTGCAAAGAATAAAGAGATTTTTTGGACTAATAATAACCAGGATTTGGGGCTTCAAAAGGAAAGAAAAAATTCAGTCTCTAAGGCGCACTATTCAGTTTGCTGGCCATTTTCACATTCACTGTCCTCCTAAATAATTTTGACTGAGGGTTTGAAGAGTTCCATTTTATAAGGAATTGAGCAAGATTCAAACTGAGGTCTTCCCCATTCTGAAAACTTAGAGCTAATTAACTTTACTTAACTCCAGTGTTGTTTCTATTATCCTGCGGTTGGCAAGCTTTCTCTAGAAAGAATCAGATCATGAATATTTCACTCTGTAAAGGTCATATGGTCTCTCTTGTAAGGATTCAACTGTGCCATGTGAGTGTGAAAGCAGCCATTGATGATATGTAAATGAATGAGTGAGTCTGTGTTCCAGGAAAGCTTCATTAATGAACCCCAAAATTTGAATTTCATTTCAAAGGGTTATTTTATTTCTTAGCACCAACATCTATGATTCTGATAATGCATATAAGAGAAAACATGGAGAGAACGGTAACACTGTGGTATATTCATTCAATGGAATATTATACAAGTGAATTTAATGAAATAAAGATGATAGGTTTATAATTAAAATATAAACTGAATTCCTAATAAAGAATATGTTGTTTAAAATATATACCAAAATACTTCAAAGAAAAACATCTCTCCTGGGGAGTTACCAATCACAATTTAGTAACTTAGTGAAATTTCAAAAAAAAAAAAAATTAAAGGGCTGGGGGAGTAGTTTAGATGTAGAATGCCTCTGGGTTAAATCCTCAGTCCCCAAAAATAAGTAAAAACCAAATATAATTTATATGCATAGGGTTCACTGATGAAGAATGACCAAGGAGCTATAAGTGAACTCTTGTGGAGAGTGTAACTGTAATGCTAAAGGTGAGGAAATGGATTTTCACTCCCTGAAGTTATTTCTTCTTCTGGAAACATGTGCTTACAGGGCTATGCCATGGAGGCCCAAATCCAGCTGCTCAAACATACATTAATGAATCACAGACTTGACTGAGAAAAAATTAGGAATATAAACCATCAGTCTTTTCAATTCAATAAAATTAATAGTTCTATTAATACTATTGAAGCAGTACATTTACCTAGTTAGAATGACTCAGGTTTTCTGCCTTCCTTTATTTAAAAATATACCTCTATAAATTAATGTTATAACAGACATCTCACTGATAAATCTAGTAAAAAATTCTGCAATAATTCACTCTAATGACTTCAAGATTTGCTGCAAACCAAGCATGGTGGTACAAACCTATAATCCCAATACTTGGGAGACTGAGACAGGAGGACTGCAGATTCAAGGACAGCCGCAGCAACATAGCGAGACTCTCAGCAATCTAGTGAAATCCTGTTTCAAAACAAAAACTGAAATAGAGATAGGGTGTAGCTCAGAGGTAGAATGCCCCTGGGTTCAACCCCAGTACCCCCCCCCCACAGACACATACCACTGATTAATTTACAAGTAAAAATACATTTAGAAACAAAAAGCAAAAGAATAAAATACGGTGTAATACGAAAACCATGTTACATCAAAGCTAAAGCTTCAAGTGTCTTTCCAGCACTTGTCTGCCAACACTGAAAAGCACAGATCTGGTGTTCCCTAGTGGCCTGGCGAGTGAAGTGGTATGACTGCAGCAGGGACGGCCTCTCTCCATGCTACATCCTATAGTTCCTTCTCTCTTCCCCCAACCTCTTTCCTTCTAAGGTTCTGAAGTAGGATATTTACTCCAACATGTATTATGTTGTCTTTGTAAAATATCACCCACTCCTGGCTCTCCCGAAATCAATTACTGTTCTCCAGTGTTCCAGGAAGATTCAAGTAAAATTATTTGAAGCACCCACTAGGTACAGGGAAGTTAGGAATGAGCGTGGTTAAAAAGTTACTTAGACACAGAGCCTACCTTTAAGGTACTTCTAACCCAGTGAGGAGATGACGTGTGAACAGCCACACGAACTAGGCTAGACTGTGCTATGCTAACCAAGAACCCCACAGCTTCACACTACATGTCCATCAGGTGTCAGCAAAGGGGCTTTCTCAGGGACCCAGGCTGGCAAAGTGGGCTCTATCTTGAATGTGCCTGAGGAAAAAGATCATGGTGAGGTATGCACTGGCTTTTGAAGCTCAAGCAACATCTGTTACTACTACTTGTATTTCATTGGCTAAAGCAAGTCATGTAGCCACACCTAACCCTAAATGAACAGGGAGGTGCATTTCTTCCATGGGCCAGGAAGGAAAGAACATATGAATATCTGAATAGCCTTAAACAGCATAAGAACCAATTAAAAAAAAAATAAGGAGATGCTCGGGAACAAAGAATGATTAAATCTGACTGGGACACAAGGATCTTCTAGACCAGTGGTATTTCAACTGGACCTAGAAAGACTGCGTGTGTGTAAAGTCCAGAAAGACATGGTACAGAGGAACTGGAATGGTTGTTTGGAGTCAAGTCATGCCAAGCACAAATATTATACTAAACAATTTCAATTTAGAAAGCAGGAGGCCACTGCAAAATTGATTTGTGTACTAGCAACAATCAAGCAGCTTGATAACTTTGAGTGATATTATCTATATCAAATTCTTAGACTAATTCCTAAAGAGTACAATAGCCATTATAAATATGAGTAAATTGAGGCCTGCATACTAGGAAAGGGTGGGCTTGGCTTCGAATTCTGTAGTCACTAAATCACATTACCAAGACAGGACTCAAGCTGTCTTGTCAAGCTGATAAGTTTTCTTATCTTCTCAACAAACCTTTACTGACTGCCACTGTGGTTATGCCAGGCACATGCTGATGAATAGGACACTGTACTCCAGATGGGCTAAAGTGTCCTCAAAAAGAAAACACAATGAGTTTAGGATGCATGCATCAAAGAGAAAGCATAAAAGGGCAAAAGTAAGAGAAGGAATGCTGAAAACCTGCAGGAAGCTACTGGAAAGTCAGTGAACTGAGGCAGCATAAGAACTATGCACAGGAGAAGACGGCTAGGGAAGTAAACTGAGGACATGGAATGGTCTCCCTACAGTTTGCAGGAGTTCCGGATGGGGCAGGGACAGATCCAAGGTGAGTCAGGGAGGAACCAGAGGGAAGCCAGTGGAGACAGCTGAGTTGTCCATCCCTGAGGACAGGGACCCATCCCCTAATATCCATACTGCCTGACACAGAGGGGTATGTGGAGCAGCTGTCAATTAATGAATACTTCCTTTCTGGGTATGCTAAAATCCAGGCAGCTACAGATGTCTAGAAAGAGCTTGAAAATTTTGGTCTGGTGCCTAGAGAAATTCAGATTGAGGACATAGGTTTGGAGGTTACATGAAAAAGACCATATCAGAGAGAAAGTCAAAGGGTCTGCCCCTGTTCTTGCCCACTGGCCTTCCTGATTTTAGCACTCAGTGACCTTTATATTCCTGGGGTTCCTTCTCTCCTTTGTGGGCATCTTTAAAATATCCTCTTCCTGATTGTCAGATACCCCAGGGCCCTGTTCCTTCAACCCACATGCTCTCACACACTGAGGCATTTGAGTCTCTAGCATGCTCTTCCTCATTAACCCAGGAATATGCCATGTTGTGAAATGACAATGGTACATTTCTCCTCCAATAGTGAATACATATGAATGTTAAATTCTTATCAATTAATCTAGGATTATTTACCTTAAGCTTTATGAGCTTGTGTTTATTGAAACGGTATGACCACCAGGTTAAGCATTAATATATTTGACGCAAGCATATTCTAACAAAAACTATATAAATATTTTTATTAAAAAAGATTTATCCCCCAATACAAACCCCTGAGATAGTTCTACTTCATATAATAAAAAGCTAAAATAATATTCATCCAGTACCTCTGTTGGATACAAATATCAGATGCTTATACATGTGACTATATTCACAGATTAAATCTGAATGTGCATGAGAAAATTATACAGAATCAATAATATAATTTTAAGCATTTGATACATTTAGATTTTAAACAGTATTATCAAGATTTCAAAATTCTCAAGTTGGACAAGCAATTTGGAAGAAGCTTTTGTCAGTATGTTGCAAAGCGCCATTGTTTACTTGAAGTACAGGCAGAAAGGTGTGGAGCAGCCAGGATCTCCACTGAGAGAGCCAGGAGCCAGGTAGAGAGAGCTGCAGAAGTGCACGGTAGGAGCCAGGCAAGTAGGCAGGAGAGGGAACCAGGTTCCCTGGGAACTGACAGGTGGGAAGAAGGTTGCAGAACAGTCAAGCACACTGCCCCAGATTCAAGGCATACTGGCAAGGGCTGGAGAGAATAACCTGTCCTTCACAAGGCCCCAGACACCAGGTGAAGCCCAGGAGCAGGGCCCTAGTATTGAGGAGAGTAAATAATATGAGTGACAAAGCTCCAGACCTCTGAAGACTCTGAGGCTTTAAGGGAACTTAAAAATGGAGCTCACAGTAGCAATCCTGATTCACATACCTAGAAGTAGGGAAGAATGTAGAAGCCCATACATAGGTGGACAGTTCTGGAGCTGGGGAGGGGCTAGAACCTTCTCCATCAGAGTCATCTGGAGAGCTAAGCCAGAACAAAGCCTGCAAGGAGAGGGTGTGATGCACTTTGATCTGTCTGATGTGAGTACTTCGAAGGCAGGGAAGGGGCTGCCACGGACTCACAGAATGATAGTTTCTAGATTATTTCTTTAGGATACCGAATAATTGCTAAAATGTGCAAAGTATTTAGTTTACCAAGTTCTTTTCACACATACCTATGCAAATAAGGTGAAGTATTCATGGTGAGAACATGTTTATAGTTGACTTTATTTCAATTTTTTTTTTTTTTTTTTTTTTTTGCGGTACCGGGGATTGAACTCAGGGGCATTCTATCTCCGAGCTATATCCCCAGGCCTATTTTTTATTCTTTATTTTGAAACCGAGTCTCACTAAGTTGCGGAGTGCCTCACTAGGTAGCTGAGACTGGCCTCAAACCCGGATCCTCCGGTCTCAGCCTCCCAAATGCTGGGATTACAAGCGTGCACCACCACGCCCGGCTTATTTCAATATTCTTATTTTGATATATTCCCTGCATTACAGTAAACATCAGTGTCAGTTTTGCTTTAAAATGACAGAAGGATTTTAGAGTACTAGCCTCACTAAGCATGGATAAGCACTTATGAAAACAAGAACCACAGAAAACCCTCCAGTGCTTACACAAAGGTGGGGTCAGTGCTGATTCAACTGCCTCTCACCTGGACTACTCCCAAGTGGAGTGAAGCAATTCCAATTTCATTTACAAAAACTCTAAGCCAGTGGTATCCCAACTTTAAAACATCACCCCAAAGCTCAGAATAGCCAAAGTAGTTCTTAGCAACAAGAACCATGCAGGCAGCATCACAATACCTGACTTCAAACTTTTTCACCCTGCACAAGAGTCAATTCAAGATGGATCAAAGACCTGGAATTCAGGCCAGAAACCTTGCAGCTACTTGAAGAGGGCATAACAACACTTCAACACATAGGCATAGGTAAAAACTTTCTCAACAAGACCTCAAAAGCACAAGCAACACAAAGAAGATCAATACATGGGAATGCATTAAACTGAAGAGTTTCTGTGCAGCAAAGGAAACTATCAAGAATCTCAACAGAGAGCCCACAGAGTGGGAGAAAATTTTTTCCAGCTACTCATTTGATAGAGGACTAATATCTAGATTATACAGAGAACTCAAAAAATTCACAGCTAAGAAAACAACCCAATCAAAAGTGGGCAAAGGATATAAATAGACACTTCACAAAAGAACAAATACAAATGGCCATTAAATGTATGAGGAAATGTTCAACATCATTAGCAATCAGAGAGATGCAAATCAAAACTACCTTGAGATTTCACCTAACCCCAATTAGAATGGCAATCATCAAAAACACAAACAACAACAAATACTGGTGAGGGTGTGGAGAAGTGGGAACCCTAATACATTGCTGGTGGGATTGCAAATTAGGGCAACCACTTTGGAAAACAGTATGGAGGATCCTCAGATGAATGGGAATGAACCTACTATATGATCCAACATACCCACTTCTGGGTATCTACCCAAAAGAATGGAAACCAAACTATCAGACTGATGCATGTGTATCTATGTTTATAGCTGCACAATTCACAGTTGCCAAACTATGGAACCAGCCAAGATGTCCATCAATAGATGAACGGATTACAAAACTATGGAATATGTACACAATGGAATTTTACTCAGCCATAAAGAAGAAAAAAATCCTGTTATTTGCAGGGAAATGGATACAACTGGAAAACATTATGTTAAGTGAGATTAGTCAGTCACAAAAAGCAAAAAATCGTATGCTCTCCATAATATATGGAAACTAGGGAGAAAATGGGACATAAGAGGGCTCCAGATGAAGAAGGAGAAACCTTAGATGAGCAAATAAGGTGACCTAACTGAAGGTGATGGGGCGGGGGGGGGGGTAACACCCCAATGCACATGATGTACTTTCACAAACATATCAAACTCAATCACTAAACTGAACCTGAGAAGGAGGGAGGAGGAGGGAGTGAGGCGGGAATTGAGGAAGGGTTAAATGAGATATGTGTGCATGTATGCCTTTACCAGCTTGTATCTAACAAAGATGTATGATTATAATGCACCAATAAAAAATAAAATAAAACATCACCCACGGTGAAATGACAATGGCATTATCTCTTTTTTAAAAAATGATTATTGGTGCATTGTAATCATACATCTTGATGAAGTTCAGGATGGTAGAGGCATACATGCACAGTTCACTCATTTAGCCCTCCCCCAGGTCACATTCTATTCCCTCTCCCTCCCCTCAGTCCTATGTTCAGCAGTGATTTTGTGACTTTGATAAGTGTGTGTATACACATCATATCCATTGAGGTATTTCCCTCCCCCTTCCATCTCCCTCTGTTAGGTTGTCCTTCACTCATCTAAGGTTTCCCCTTTGTCTGGAGTCCCTCCTACATCTTGTTTTCTCCCTAGCTTCTACATATTAGGGAGAACATCTGACTTTTCACTTTTTGTGACTGACTAATCTCACTTAGCATCATGTTCTCCAAATGACATGATTTCCCTGCAAATGACATGATTTTATTTTTCTTTATGACTCAGTTGAATTCCATTGTGTACATATTCCATAGTTTTGTAATCCATTCATCTATTGATGAACATCTCAGCTGGTTCCATAGTTTGGCAATTGTGATTCACAATTGCTATAAACATAGATATGCATGCATTACTCTGATACTTTGGTTTCCATTCTTTTGGGAAGATACCCAGAAGTGGTATTGCTGGATTATATGGTAGGTTCATTCCCATTCATCTGAGGATCCTCCATACTGTTTTCCAAAGTGGTTGCACTAATTTACAATCCCACCAACAATGTATTAGGGTTCCCACTTCTCCACACCCTCACCAGCATTTGTTGTTGTTTGTGTTTTTGATGATTGCCATTCTAATTGGGGTTAGGTAAAATCTCAGGATAGTTTTGATTTGCATCTCTCTGATTGCTAATGATGTTGAACATTTCCTCATACATTTATTTCTTCGAGGCCAGCCTCAGCTACCTAGTGAGGCATTCTGCAACTTAGTGAGACCCTATTTCAAAATAAAAGAATAAAAAAATAGGGCTGGGGGTGTAGCTAGGAGGTAGAATGCCCCTGAGTTCAATCCCTAGTACCGCAAAAAAAAAAAAAAAAAAAAAAACTACAGAGCCATGGTATTGAATTTCTTCTTCTGTGAAGTGTCTATTTAGATCCTTTGCCCACTTTTGATTGGGTTATTTGTTTTCTTAGCTGTGAGTTTCTTGAGTTCTCCATGTACTCTAGATATTAGTCCTCTATCAGAGGAGTAGCTGGCAAAAAATCTTCTCCCATTCTGTTGGCTCTCTATTGAGGTTCTTGATAATTTCTTTGCTGCACCGAAGCTCTTCGGTTTAATGCAATCCCATGTGTTGATCCTCATTTTAATTTCTTGTGCCATTGGGGTCTTGTTGAGGAAGTTTTTATCCATGCCTTTGTGTCGGAGTGTTAGTCTTATGCCCTCTTCAAGTAGCTGCAAAGACTCTGGTCTAATTTCCAGGTCTTTGATTCATCTTGAATTGACTGTTGTGCAGGGTGAGAAAGTGGGGTTCATTTCCATTTTTTTGTACATAAATAACCAGTTTTACCCGTGTATGTTTTTGGACCCTTTGTCAAAAATCAATAGGCTCTAAGTATGTGGATTTATTTCCAAGTCTTCTTTTCTGCTCAATTGGTCTATGTGTCTGTTTTTGTGCCAATACCATGGCTCTGTAGGTTTTTGTTTGTTTGTTTTCTTTTTGTTTTTTTGCGGTACTAGGGATTGAACTCAGGGGCATTCTACCTCTTAGCTACACCCCCAGCCCTATTTTTTTATTCTTTTATTTTGAAATAGGGTCTCACTAAGTTGCAGAATGCCTCACTAGGTAGCTGAGGCTTGCCGCGAACCCAGATCCTCCAGTCTCAGCCTCCCAAATGCTGGGATTACAAGCGTGCACCACCATGCCTGGCTTTCTGTAGTATATTTTGAAGTCAGGTATTGTGATGCCTCCTGCATGGTTCTTGTTGCTAAGAACTACTTTGGCTACTCTGGGCTTTTTGTTGTTCCAAGTGAATTTAGGGACTGCTATTTCTACATCTGTGACAAACAACCTTGGTAACTTAATGGCCATTTTGATATTTTCTGCCTATCCAAGACCATGAGAGGTGGGTCCTTCCATCTTCTAAGATCTTTGATTTCTTTTTTCAGTGTTTTATAATTTTCCTTGTAGAAGTCTTTAGGTTAGATTTATTCCTAAGTATTTGATTGTTTTGGGGGATATTGTGAATGTTTTCTGGATTTCTTTTTCAGTGGATTTATGGTTGGCATACAGAAAAGCTTGATTTTTTAAGGTTGATTTTGTATCCAGACACTTTGCTGAATTTATTGATCAGTTCTAAAAGCCTTTTGGTTGAGTTTATTGGGTCTTCTAATATTATGTCATCCTACAAATAGAGATAATTTAAGTTCTTCTTTCCATATTTGTACTCCTTTGATTTCCTTCTCTTGCCTTATTTAGCTCTGGCTAGAGTCTAATGTACTATACTGAAAAAGAGTAATGATAGTGAACATCCTTGTCTTGTTCCTGTTTTTAAGGGGAACTCTCACAGTTTTTTCCCATTCAATATGATGTTGACTGTGGGCCTATAGTATATTGCCTTTATGTTGCTGAGGTATGTTCCTTCTATTCTGATTCTCTGCAGTGTTTTTAGCATGGTCAGTGGTATTATCTAAATTGATTTTGTCGGACACATTGGGTCATAACCAGCAACTGAAAAATGTTCCTGATGTAGTAAAGAATTTATCCTGGTCTAAAGAGAAGGTCTGGCCTCTGCCATTCTCTTCTAGGGGCTTTTCTGGGTCCTTGGAATGTCCTGCCTGATAAGAATGGCTTTATTTGCCTGAGGATGTTGAGTCATACAAAAAGTCTAATAATACAACTCAGGATGGGGACTGACCTTGTCCACACAGACTTAGGGTAGGGACTTCCACTCCAGAGAAACCAACAGTGTGGCTTTGAATCACACTTATCAGTGGATCTGGAGGCTGAGATCAAACACATGGACAATCAATCAATCAATCAATCATAGAGCCCAAGTAGAAACATGAAGTGTTCCCTGAACATGAAGTGCAGGGAACCTTTCTATTTGCCAATACTCAGTCTACTTTAACACACTGACTCCACAGGAAAGGACAGTGGGAACTCTGTATCTGGAGCCTCCTGAACTATATTCTGTGCACCTCTTCCTTTGGCTCATCCTAATCTGAAATTTTTCCTCACAACTCTGAATATAACTGCTTTCAGAGAGTTCTGTAAATATTTCTAATTATCAAAACTGAGAAAAAAATAAAATAAAATAGTATATTAGCATATAATAAAACTCTTATGAACACACATACACACAAACCTGAGAGTACTTTTGGGAATCAACACTTGTGGTTGGTGTCAGAGGTAAGGGCAGTCTTATATACAGACTATGCCCTCTAAGTGTGCAGCCAGCCCTAAAACCACACTGCTTCCTACAGCAATCATATTCAATGATGTAATCACATATGAACATAACCAAAACTCCTTGAGAGAGTCACTAAGAAGCACTGACAAAAGGAACCAAAACAATAATTCCCAAGGAAATTCTAAGTCACTAAATGATTTCTTACACACTTAAAGATCTATCTAAATTCATCGAACCCATTATTGGGTTTGTATGATGTGATGCACAAATGCAGATGTCAAATGACTGACCAAAAGATGTTTTCAAAAATAGAGAGATCAAGCTGAGCATGGCGGCACACGCTTGTAATCCCAGTACTTGAGAGGCTGAGACAAGATGATTGCAGGTTCTCAGCCAACCTCCCAATACAAGGCCCTGCACAACTTAGTGAGAAAGTGTTTCAAAATAAACAATAAAATAGGACTGGGATGTAGCTTAAGGTAGAATGTTCCTTGGTTCAATCCTGTTCCTAGCACAGAAAGAAGTCCTTATTTTACATAGGTGTTACTTTCTACTAAAATTCTTGTAGAGATTTTTCTCTAAAATTTTCCTCCCCTAAATCCACTTATAGTGGTTCCCCTTATCCATGGTTTAGTTTCAGCCACCTGTGGGCAATCATGAGCCATGGAAAATTCCAGAAATAAACAATCCGTAAGTTTTACATTGTATGCCACTCTGAGTAGTGTGATAAAGGCAGGCTCACACTATCCTTCCTAAAACATAAATCAATCATCCTTTTACCCACTGTCTCCATACTTTACAACTACATCCCTGCTAGTCACTTAGCAGCCTTCTCAGTTATCAGATCAACTGCAGCATCACAGTGCTGGGACTGAAGTAACCCTTAGGTAGTAGCTAGATACTACACCCCAGTGCCTACATCATCCATTTCATTTTATCTCACCATGTAGGAACTGTATCGCCTCCTATCATCGCAAGAAGGGTGGTTACAGCACAATGTTATAGAGACCATATCACATAATCTTTATTATAGTATCGTATTATGCTTGAACTATTTTATTACTTAGTTATTAATCTCTTGCTATGTCTAATTTATAAATTAGGCCTTATCAGAGGCATGTATGTATATACGTATAGTAATCATGCATAGAGGATCATGATGCCTTAATTTGCTTTAAGATGTGTGCTTGTATCCTACACAGATAAATTAAGACATGATTATTCATATTACTCATGCTAAGAAGGTCAGAGAGGTCTTCATGCCAGACTACATTCATTTATCTCTCCTTTGTGCTCCTATGGTTATTAATGTCTAAACTCACCTGTTGCTGTGTGTGTGTGTGTGTGTGTGTGTGTGTGTATGTATCTGTGTTACTGGGGATTGAACCCAGAGGCATTCTACTTCCCTACCCCTAGCCCTATTTTATTTTTTATTATGAAACAGGGTCTTAATAAATTGCAGTGTCTCATTAAGTTGCTGAGGCTGGCTGTGAAACTTTGATCTTCCTGTCTCAGCCTCCCAAGTACTGAGATTACGGGCATGTGCCACCATGCCCAGCTTACCCATTGCTTCTTACAGTGTGATATTCAGACCAGTCCCTGAACTGGTGAGACGTAGAAGTGCAAAGCCTCAGGTCCACCTCAGACCTTCAAGATCAGAGCTCACCTTTTAAAAAGACCCTCTTACTCCATGACAGTGTGGCCACAGGGGGAAGCATGACAGGATGAGAAATCCTGGCACAAATTGCTCACTCCTGCACTTAATTATACTTGGCCTGGTGATACTCAAAGAAATTTGCTCTGTGTGTCACCCTGGTAGTCTGAAATTTTCTTCTAAGTAGTGTCTGAGGCAATCACCAAGATTTTTACTGTATGCCAAGTATACTTAAGTACCTGTGACTTTAAGTCATTTGGTACTGAGCCAATGATAGTCATTCATTTTTATTATTTATTTATTTATTTATTTATTTATTTATTTATTTATTTATTTATTTATTTATTTATGGCACTGGGAATTGAACCCAAAGGTATTCACCTGCAATCTACACCCCTAGCCCAATTTTATTTCTTATTTGGAAACAGGGTCTCACTAGGTTGATGAGAGTCTCACTGCTTGGTGAGGCTGTCCTCGAACCTGCAATCCTCCTGTCTCAGCCTCCCAGGTAAAGGGATTAAAAGCATGTGCCACCACACCTGGCAATGATAGCCATTTAAAAGTGTACACACAGTTAGGCTCAGTGGCCATGCCTTTAATCCCAGTGAGAAAGAAGGATCGCAGGTTTATGGCCAGCACACAGTAACTTAGCAAGACCCCATTTCAAAATCAATAATAATAATAATAATAGTATAATAATAGTATAATAATAATAATAATAATAATAATAATAATGGGGATGGAGTGTAGCTCAGAGGTAAAATGTCTGAGTTCAACCCCCAGTACCACCCCCCCCACAAAAAAAAGTATGTGCACACATGTTTTATATATTCCGTTTTTTTGTGTGTATGGTACTGGGGATGGAACACAGGGGCATTCTACCTTTGAGCTATACTCCCAGCCCTATTTTTTAATTTTTAATTTTGAAACAGGGTATCATTAAGTTGCTGAGGGCCTTGCTAAGTTGCTGAGGCTGGCCACAACCTGTGATCCTCTTGCCTCAGCCTCCTGAGAACTGGGGTTACAGGCATGCGCCACCACACTCAGCTTATATATTCGGTTTTTATTATAAAAGGATTTGGTAAAGGTCCCTTTAAATTCATAAAGAGCTCTCCAAGCATATTTAACATGGGATTAGATTTGCCAACAAAACAAAACCTACCAAGATCAAAACAAAAGCCTCACTTTACTCATTGTTCTTCAAGAGACATATATTGCATAAATGTAAATTCATTTTTCTTTCTTTTTTCTTTAAGAGAGAGATTCTCAAGGAACTAGGTCATTTAAGCTTCTTTCTCCTTTTGTGTGCAATGAGTGAAGACTGAACAGAATAGAGAAATTCCGGAGAAGATATTTTCTCTCTCATCAGTCATTTTTAGAAACCATTAATCAGACTGATTCCCAAAGGAATTTCTTTCAGTTAAAATTAGACATAGAGAGAGATGTCATATATGGATACGATATCGCAGGATTTTATTTATACATTATATGGGTTTTATATCGCTCCTGCCTTTTATTACCTTGAGAAATCCTTTGGAATCTTGGCTTCAAACTTTCTCATATAGAAAGATTATAGTTTAATTAATTTTTATAGCTTTATCTAGTAGTCAAGGTTTTTAATAAATGTGGACGTTGAAAGCATCATATCTAGACTTTGGCACTGGTTCTGCAGGGCTCACAGTGTAGCCCAGTAGTAAGAAGGCCCAGGAAACAGAAATCATGTAAATGCCACACCAAAGCAGCTTTAAGACCTATCTCCCCAAACTATGTCTCTCTATGCACTGCTGCTTTCACCAAGGACCAGGGAACCAGGTGCAGTCAATTATCGAACACTGAATATGGAGGAGTCACAGCTTATACCAGGAAGTGGATTCTAAAACTCATAGTCAGTTCCTTAGCTCACTATCAGGCACAGTTTGGTGCACATGGTTTAAGTCTAAGACTGCAGTACCAAGGCCCACAGAGAAGACTAGACAATCTCTTGGGGCATACACTCCTTGTAGGAGAGGCAAGATGTGCAGCCATGCCCTTCCCCACCCCCATACAAAGGATTGAATCCAGATGCTACTAGTTCTCCTTTGCTATACCCTCTGCCCTATTCTATTTTTTATTTTGAAACAGGATCTCACTAAGTTATTGTACACCAGCCTTGAATCTGTGATCCTCCTGACTTAGCCTCTCATACTGGGATTACAAGCGTGGACCATCATGCCCAGCTTCAGCCATGCTTTTTAAGTTGGTTTCCCTCTTTCTCCCCCTCAGATTCATAAGATAGAAGTGTGTTTGATGAGAGTCACTGTACATTATTTTATACATTCAAGAAGCTTACAATCTAGTTCCAGAAGGAAACCCAATCTAAAGAAATAGTTGACAAATACTACTACATAGCAGAGAATGGCATGGTAAATTGTGAGGGGAAGGCTTATAAGTAAGAAAGGAGTCTGAAGAAAGGGGTTCAGCAGGAGCTGAGGAGGCAAAGGAAAGTCAGTAGATTCCTCCTTAACAGAATCAATATCCTAAAAATGTTGCTATCACAACAAGGGCTCATCCTGGTACTATAACCTACCAAAGCTGCAAATTAATCTCCAGCTCCTTTAGGCATTTATGAAATATAACAATTATTACACTTTTTTTTTTTTTGCGGTACTGGGAATTGAACTCAGGGGCATTCTACCTCCAAGCTATACCCCCAGTCCTATTTTTTATTCTTTATTTTGAAACAGGGTCTCACTAAGTTGAGGAGTGCCTCACTAAGTAGCTGAGGCTGGCTGCAAACCCGGATCCTCCAGTCTCAGCCTCCCAAATGCTGGGATTACAAGCGTGCGCCACCACGCCCGGCCCTACACTTTTCATGTAAGAATGCTGAGAACTTTACTACTAAAGTTAATCCCAGAGCTCACTCAAGATTTATAGGTAGTCAAGACTTTTCTCCACTTAAAGGGAAAGGGGAGGGGCATCATCCTGGGGCTGTTGGACACGAGAAGCTTTTAAAAAGTATCAGAACCCATCAACTTACAGAATTCATAGGGACATAGCGGGAGGGGTCTGAATTAGGAGGAACTTAGTTGTTTCTCCTTCCATCCTCACACATACCTTCTGTACACCTGGTTCCACATCCACAGATCCAACCAAACACATACAAAAAGTATTTGGGGAAAAATGCCTCTATCCTAAGCACTACAGACTTATTATTATTGCCTAAACAGAAAGTGTAACAATTACTTACATAGCATTTACATTGTATGAGGCATTGCAAGTAACCTAGAGGTAATTTAAACTATATTGGAAGACGGGGTAGGACATACCTGAATACTATGTCATGTATGTAAGGCACTTGAGCACCCACAGATTTTGGTATCCATGTGAGAGTCCTGCAACCAATCCCCTGTGGATACTGGGGGAATAATTATACATACTCCAAATGTTTCTCCTAGAACAAAACTGAAAGTTGATTTTTTGGGAGGAGTACCGCAGATTGAACACAGGGGCATTCTACCTCCAAGCTACAAACCCAGTCCAATTTTATTTTTTATTTCGAAAGAGTTAAGTTGCTGAGGCTGGCCTTGAACCTGGGATCCTCCTGTCTCAGCCTCCCAAGTACTAGGAATACAGGAATATACTACACCCAGCTTAAAAACTGATATTTTAATAATGAAATCATGTGGTCAAATTAAGACTTCTGCTATGAAATACATGTAAAGGAAAACGATATTCAAAAATAGAGAAAGAGGTGATGAATAGGAATTCATGATGTTGAATTTAATATCTCTGAATGGTCTATAGCAACAAGGTTTAAATGAAGATGAATGAGCAGAATAATTTAGAAGCAAAAAAGGCCTCACTCAGCTCCCCCATATGACCAAGCAGTAGAGCCAGCTACTTAATTTATCTCAGCCTTCTGATATCTTTCTTGGTGAAATGAAGTAATAAGAGGACTTAACTTTATAGAGACATGAGACTTATATGAGAGGAAGTATGGAAAGTTATTAGCTCACTGCTGGGAAAGTGGCAAATGTTCAGTAAGATCACTTCTCATGTTTTCTGGATCAGGCCGGTCAAGTGGCCTGACACAGAGCCATTTCAGTGAAACAGGTAAAGATTATTTTCTTAATGGAGAGAGGGAACTATTTCCTAGGGAACTACTGAGAGGAGGGGTGGGAAGAGGAGAGCCCAGAGACTGCAGTTCCAGCCACAGGGCTGCATCCCAGGCACAGGAGGTTAGGAGGGGTAGAGGTCACACCACCACTGCCACCCCACCTGGGCCAGCGCCTTCCCAGAGTCCACACAACATCACACGGCCACTCGACAACACCTAGCTCCACGGAAAGCTGGGATATGTAGTTTGAGGGACACACTGCTCTCCTGAAAATTTGGGGTTCTGTTGCTAAGGAAGGGAAGAACAAATAACTGGTATGTGTCTAGAAGTCTTGGAATGACAGTTGCCTTGTGGGGTGTACATGAGGAAGTTCAAAAGAATTTAGTGATCACAGTAATCACTTGTCTTCTTTGAGATTAAATATAGATATGCTTGCATAACATATATGCTTTTTGAAGTGAGGATTGTCAAAAGTAGTTACATGCCAGGCATGGTGGTGAACACCTGTAATCCCAATATTTGGGAGGCTGAGACAGGAGGATTGCAGGTTTGAGACAAGCCTCAGCAACTTAGTGAGATCCTGCTTCAAAATAAAAAAATAAAATAGCCTAAAGGTATTCCTAAAGGTATTCCTGGGTTCAACCTCCAGTATCCCCTCCCCTCCAAAAAAAGTAGTTATATGCTGGGACCAAAACTCAATTCATAAATATTTACCTTGTGCCTTTTCAGGAAAACAAGATTGATCTGTGTTTTATTACTTAGTTCTCCTCCCTTCTTCTGCTCCTTCCTTCCTGAAGTGCTAAAAGAGCATCACTGTTAAACCAATGTCTTTTAAAAACCAGATGCTATAACTCAAAACATTCTTTTTACTCTTCATAACTCTTGTATTTATTTCAGTTGTTTAATAAAATGATTGCTATTAATAATCTCTGTGTCCTAATAACATGTCTTTTTAAAAATTCTAAATTTCAATTTCCTTAAAGTGTAAGTTCCTTGTGAACAATGTCTTATTCCTATGTCTATTTTGTTCCAAAATGCAAAGCAGAATATTAGATATAAAATACTTCAATAAATATTTAAATTGTGTTAGTTGGCTTTTTAATTTTTATTTATTTATCTATTTATTTATTTATTGTGATACTGGGGACTGGATTGAACCCAGTCTACCTCTGAGATACACCCCAGCCCTTTTTATGGTTTTTGTTTTTTTGTTTTGAAATACTTTTTTTGGTGCATTATAGTCTCACATCATAATGTAGTTCACAGTGATAGTGACATACATGCACACAGAACTTAGTGAACTTCCCCCTGGCTCCCTTCTCACTCCCTCCCCTTTCCAGTACAAAATATTGATATTGGAATTGGTATCCTCACATATGTACATAACATCTATCGAAGAGTATGTGGTCTCGCTAGGTTGCTGAGAGTCTCACTATGTTGCTGAGGCTGTCTTCACCCCTATGACCCCCCTGTCTCAGCCTCCCAAGTACTGGGATTATGAGGCATGTGCCACCATACCCAACTGTTAGTAGGCTTTCTATTACTGTAATAAATGACTGAGATAATAAACATAGGAAGAGAAAAGATTTATTTTGACTTTGTTTTGGAGGTTCCAGCCCATGATCAGTTTGCTTTGTTACTTTTGGGCCTGTGGGGAGGCTCATAATGGGGAAAGTCACTGATGTCATGGCCAGGACCCCGAAAAGGAGAGAATGGGGCTGGGATCCCATTGTCTTTTTCAGGGGCGTATCCCTGTAACCAAAGACCTCCCACTAGGCCTTACCTCTTACAGCTTCTACCATCTCCCGCTTAGCACCATATGGGGGACCAAGTAATGTGTACCTCTAGAGGGCCTCAAGGTGCAAGCTATAGAATAAGTATAACAGACACTCATTTTGTTTTAGTAGCAGTTTTCCAGGTATAATTTATATACCTGAATTTACCCTCTAGTGTACAGTTCTGTGAGTTGTTACAAATACCTAAGATCATGTGACTATCTCTACTATAATCCAGGTAGACAACAGTTCTATCACCTCCCCAAATTCTTCCATACTCCTTGTATTTGGCAATCACAAAGATAGCTGTTGTAAACATTTGTATACATGTGTTGATGTAAACATAAGTTTTTATTTCATTTGGGCAAATAAGAGTGTGATTGCTGGTTCACCAGCTACTTTATTCAAAGCTTCAAATCAAGAGTTAGTTTAGCTATCAAGTTTTTATTTAGCATATTGACAATAATCCCCAAAGATCTGCATAATGACTTACTAAAAAGAGAAATTGGCACCAATACTATAGGAGCTAGCCCAAGGGGCATTAGTAAAGTAGGCTAGAATTGAAGGGACAGAATGCATCAAGATCTATTTTTCATTCTGCCCAACGCAAAAGAAAAAAAAGAGGAAATATTAGATGTTGAAAAGGGACAATGAAATATATGGCTTTGAGATTAATGTTTTCCCATTCCCCACTGTAATTTATACTCCCTTCTATTACTCCTACAAATCATATTTCTGAACTTTTTAAAGACTGTGAGAAGAATGGGGATGACTTTGAGAGGCTGTGGTGCATTCTGATGGCTGCTTGTGTGGAAGCTTCTAAAGAGGAGCTGCTGGAATAAATGATAAACTTTAAAGCAATCTGTTGGGATTTTCTGAGCCAGAGACCTATTACTCCATTGAAATCAGAGCAAAAAAGAAACTAGTGTAATCTCATCCCACCCTTTCAGTTCACAGATTTGAAGAAAAACAAAGTCAGAGAGGAGAAATGCCATGTGCAAAGGTGCAAGCTACTTTTAGGGATAATCCAGGGCCAGGCTTCACAAAGAGAGCGTAGACAGAAGGGTGGACATTGCTGAACTGTGAATACAATTCTCTTATACACCTCCATGAATTTGTTTACTTAACCCAGGGACATGGAGCGGCTTTGTTTGTTTAGTGTAAATATTTTATTACAGCATCTCAGCAATTTTTCCTTCTAATTATAGGATGCACTGACTGGAATTAGATGTGGGAACAAACTGATGAACTGCAGGGTTAAGAGTATTGAAGAACTCCATCATGACAGTAACCTATAACCTTCTGTCATACAGACACAAGAGGGTGGGTAACACTGCCAGAGTTCTTTGGAATTTCAAAGTATATAAATTTCAGTAAAAATCAGGACTCATTCTTATCTTGGCAAACCACTACTGAAATCTCTCACTGGAAGAAGAGAGGAACCTCCCCAATACATTGTCTTAAAAAGAGATGAGAAAAGACCATTTGCATGAAGATTATTCTATGATTTTACAATTCACAATGAAGGCACTTCCCCATCCCTGACAAAGAATCAGAAAATAACTAAACATTTTGTTCATAAATAACATTCATAAAATTTAATCTACTTAACTCACTAATACATCAATGAAAACAATATATTCATATGTGGGAAAACAATGGGAGATAAAATATGAAGTGGATGAATTGACACTCTACCCAGAGCAAGTTATCCAATTTGTTTTTCAATTAGCTCATAAATAACCGCTATTATTCAATCTTTACTGTTAAGATGATTACATTAATAAGTTTTAAGGTCAATGAATTAATGATTTATTCAAAACCTTGGGAAGGCTGGGTGTGGTGGCACATGCTTGTAATCCCAGTATTTGGAAGGCTGAGACAGGAAGATATAGGTTCACAGCCAGCCTCAGCTACTTAGTGAGACTCTCTGCAACTTAGTGAGACCCTGTTTCAAAATAAAGAATAAAAAATAGGGCTGGGGTTGTAGCTCAGAGGTAGAATGCCACTGGGTTCAATCCCCAGTACTGCAAAAAAAACAAAAACAAAAACAAAAAAAACCTTAGGAAGACATTCTTTGAACAAATATTTATTGACTCCTAACTATTCTTAGGTGTCCCTCTAGTTAAAAATTATAATGTACAGGTTACCTTTACATTTTTCATCATTTAAATATACAAATTTTTATATAACTTTGCAAAAAAGCTATACATACACACACACCATAAATCTTATTCTGACTAATCAAGGGCCAGAGGAGGCAATCACACTTGTAGCTATCCTGTTGGCCAAAGTTCTCCTTTACTTACGGTCTAAATATCTGTGTAGAAGAAAGCCTTGGTAAGGAAAAGTGTGTGTGTGTGTGTGTGTGTGTGTGTGTGTGTGTGTGTGTGTGTGTGTGTTGGAGTTAAACCGATTTGGGTCTGAATTAAGTCTCTACTGTTTATTAGATATAGGATGATGTCTTTGGGCCTTAGTTGGCTCATCTGTCCAATGAGAAACTAAATACCTTTCAGGTTCTTCTAAGAGTTGAATTAAAGTATAGTCTACAAAACAGACACATAATAGGGTAAAAGAAGAAAAACCAAAACAACTCTTGAAGATAGAACAGTGGGTGAGTCAGTTACATTTAACCCATGTATACTTTGGAAAGCACATTTTTTACTCAAGTCCACCATTAACATCTATTAAAAATGAAATTTTTCTTCTGTTTTATTTAGGGAAGTATCTTCCAAAAGCTACTTATCAGAACAAAACCACAGCGCTGAAGGAATCAAGCAAAGAGGGAACAAATGAATATAAAAAGATAATAGATGACAGATATAAAATAAAAGCAAAATGATAGTAAACCTGCCTGGTTTTAAGAAATATAAGCAAGTGGTAAGGGTGTGAAAGCCAATGTAACTAACCATTTGCATCTGGTATTAGCTCTATGGCACTCTAGCCAGCCAGAAATGACTTTCATTTCCATTGGCTACCTGAAAAATGAAAAAAAATATATATATGTATATATATTAGTATATATATTAACATATATGTTAAGTGATACAGTTAAAACCCCTGGAGAAATAATTTTTCAACTTCTAAAGTAAATGAGCCACGCATGGTAGTGTATGCTTGTAATCCCAGTACTTGGGAGGCTGAGACAGAAGGATCACAGGTTTGCAACCAACCTCAGCAACTTCTGCCCTTCACAACTTAGTGAGACTGTTTCAAAATAAAATAGGGCTAGGGGTATAGCTCAGAGGTGGAATGCCCCTGGGTTTGATCTCCAGTACCACAAAAGAAAATAAAAAAGTAAATGTTTCAAAAAGTTTGGTCCATTTTTTTAAAGCCAATTAACATTCATCACCATTTCACACTGAAACAAATGTAAGAGTAAACACCTGCAGGAATTTCCAATGATGTGGCGGATACACCAGTCTGATTATAAGTTAGTAAAAACAGCCAAATAACCAGTGAAAAGTGCTGTTTGATCATTTTGCTAAAAGGCAAGAATGTTGCATTTCCCTCTGATTTGGTGTGTATGTCTCTCTCTGCAGAGCAGCTCTCACCTCCTGCCCTCCCTTGACTGCATCCTATGGCAGGTGGCCGTGGATGTTCACCTATGCCTCTCACAGGATCGTCTTTATCCTGGACAGCCTAATGTCTAAGTCACTGACACATGACCAGGTGCCCCTCTCACGGGAAACTTGTTTATACTGGCAGACACCACAGCCTTGTTCCAGCCCTGACTGGGAGAGAACTAAGATCACATGTGTAGGTCAGGTGAGACACAAAGGAGGCAGCTCAATAAAAATGAAATAGGAACAGAAACCATGTACTACTTATAGATCCCACAGAGAAGAGAGCAGCACACCTCGCGGGGCAATAATGGAAAGGGGAGCTGCCCAGGACACACAGGACATGCACCGTCAGCCAGCCAGTGAGGCAGGGAAGCAGGGACTTGGGCCTAAACCTTTATAAAGGCCGGTGAGCAGCCCTCAGGGTTTCCTGTGGTCTGTGGATTGGCTAAAGAAAACACCTGTGAATGAGCAGGGCCATTGTTTACTTGACTCTGGTAATGGCCTATTAGGTTTATCATGGCCAGCCATTGTAGGGTGTGCTGGGTTTGAATCTATGAATGAGAAATAAGCAGGCTTTAGCACAAACTACCACACAGGCAGGGGGGAAGTTTTAACTAGGCCCAAGGTGACACAGCACGTGCAACTGGGTTTCAAATAACTTGGGCCTGAAAATTGATGCCGAGGCAACTACTATACCAACCAAATTTATGACCAAGGACATGTGAATAAACTCCATTTAACACAGGCCTTAGACAGGTGAGGCAGATCTATAAACTCTGATTTAAGAGACCGAAAGAAAGGCCCCCAGGGTCAACGACATTTTCATATACATGACTCTCCATTAGCAAGTTGTTCCATACTATCATTAAAGTCTGCATTCAATTCCGCAAGCATTTATAATCACTGAATGACTGTTATCTTCTATGTATAAATCAATGGCTATGTACTACTTTACACATCAGCTCATTTAATCCTCAAGAGCAATCCAATAGGATAAGCATACTTAATTCTTCTTTACAAATAAGCACTCCGAGACTCAAGAGAGGCTAAGGGACTGCCAAAGTCACACAGCTGGTAAGTAACAGGGCCAGGATTCAGACTCAGGTCTGTATGACTTCAAAGTTGTTTCGCAATTCATTCTTCCTCTGGTTTCTCTGTGTGTGTTGAGGGGTTGTGCTGGGGATTGAGCTCAGGGCCTAGTGCATGCTAAGCAAGAGCCCAAACACTGACCTACCCAGCCCTAATTCCCTTTTAAAATATAAATACTCATAGAAACCTGACCTCGAGGCACAAAGTTTCATTGCTTATGTTGATGAGCTTAGAGCACAAAAGAGCCAAGTCTTTATATGAATCACTGAATGACTGTTATCTTCTGTGTATAAACCAATGGCTATGTACTACTTTACACATTAGTTCATTTAATCCTCAAGATTAGGATATTGATGGGAAAATGAAAGCATTTGGTCAATTTGAGCCATCTTCCCCTTATCCACTCTGTGGAGCCCAGCTGAGCTCTCTTAGGCAGGACCTGCCTTGCCTGGAGCATCAAGTGGGCTCACATGAAGCCCTTATCTTTC
Organism: Graphiurus murinus; assembly: GCA_004027655.1. NCBI lineage: Eukaryota > Metazoa > Chordata > Mammalia > Rodentia > Gliridae > Graphiurus > Graphiurus murinus. The sequence goes on from PVLC010002561.1 coordinate 66,822, forward strand.
ATTGGGAATCTAAGTCTCCTTGTGTCCCACCTCCAACTGCCCTCATTCTTTTCAGATCCAAATCAGTCAGATTGCAGCTACACTAGGGGTCAAATAGTCAAGCCAGAGAGGAAAAGAATAGCAGTGTTTTGCAAACTTTAACAGGTTTCACTTGGCCAGTATATACTTGGAGAAACTGTGGGAATAGATTCCAAGAGAGTGGAAGAGCATGGGCTTTGGCTGTCTCAACAGAGTTCTGGATTCAACCTGGAAGCTCAAGCAAATGGGAGTAATTCTAATTGCTCAATTTCTTTATTGAAATCTGGAGTCACTGGTGTCCTATGGTATTTTCCAGAAACTCTTAGTATAATGGACAGTGATGTGTGTTGTGGGCTCTATCTTGTATGAACTATTCACCTACCTGCCAATTACATCCTCTGAGAGGGTACAGCAGACACTCCCTTCACCACTACACACTGGACGGGTGGGAAGGGGGGCAAGTAGCAGCTCCAGAGGGGCGTGCAGAGCTCAGTGTGGTTGGGCTCTGTTCTTGGCTGTGTGGTCCCCAGCTCTACCAAGAAATCCTGTGAATGTTTCCATATGCTTTAATAAAAAATACCTTTCTGCTTATACTATCTACAGTAGATTGTTTGCTGCCAAGAACTTTGGGACCTGAATCCATGGCATTTTCTGGTACCCTAGGATGCTTAAGACGAGAGCAATTAGGAAAAGCTGGAACCAGAAACTAAACAAAGGAGCAGCTCTTCTTGAAGACAGAGCAGAAAGGAATCTTCTAGGGAAAGGAGACTCTCAGAGAATAAGCAGAGGAGCCACAGGTCCATCCTCTACTGCCAACCTCAGCACATCCCAAATTGACTAAGGTAGAGAGAGCAGAAGTCTCTACAATGGATGCTCCTGGTTGACTCCTTCACCATTGCACTCTGGCCAGCCACCTCATCTCCTCCAAGCTGTAACCACATCCTAACTTGCAAAAAATAAATTCTAATGACACCCACTGTTTGCAAAGCTTGCTATACATACTCACTAATCGTGCTACAATAAAATACTCTAACACTTTTGGAAATACATATGATAATATGTAGCAAAAATTTATCAGTATTCATACTTTTTTACCTGGTAATTCTACTCATAAGCATTTATCCTAATTCAACCAAAAAAATAGGCACAATAAAGTTCATTGCTTTCCAATAGTATACAACTACATAAAGATCTAGCATTAAGGAAACAGTTTATTAGGTTATGGAATGTGAACATGAGTTTTTGTTTGTTTGTTTGTTTGTTTTTTGCGGTACTGGGGATTGGACTCAGGGGCATTCTACCTCCGAGCTATACCCCCAGCCCTATTTTTTATTCTTTATTTTGAAACCAAGTCTCACTAAGTTGTGGAATGCCTCACTAGGTAGCTGAGGCTGGCCAAGAACCCGGATCCTCCGGTCTCAGCCTCCCGAATGCTGGGATTACAAGCGTGTGCCACCACACCCGGCTGAACATGATTTTTTAAAATTTTTATTGGTATATTATAATTACACATAATAGTGATACATTCATTATGCACACAACATTATTTGGTCTGCTTCCTTTCTCATAACTCCCTGCACCTCCCCCTTTCCCTCCCCTTGGATATTTACAATAATAATTATGTTGCAATGTGGACTTACTTATGCTAAAATTAAAGACAACAGAAGAATATATAATAGCATATATGGTCTCATTACAATTATATTATGATATACACCTATACAGATTGTATTGTGAAAAAAGAAAAGTATTTTTAGGGTGGCAAAAGTATAAGTAATTTTAATTACCCTTTTTAAAATTTTGTCTTCCCCAAATCTCTTAAAAAAAAAAAAAAACAAGCCTTAACATGTTTTGGTGAATATAATTGTCACAGTTGAGTCCAGCTAGCCTTTAATTAAACATAAACTCAAGCTACCTGTATATATGGACATATTTCTTTCTATGCAACACCAGGTATCAACATTTGACAAAAAATTTAAATTAGACTGAGTAAACATGTATGTTTCTATTTCACTTCCTTATTTATATTAGATCAATAAAATTAGATATGGTTTTGTTTCAGATGTGGAAGGACTCTAAAAGCTATATACAAATTAATCATATGGGAATACACAAAACTCTATGTGGTGATTTGAGGGTTATTTAAAACATTAGAGGGAAGATTTAAAAGCATAAATTAAAAATCTAGACTTAAGACTTATGCTTGATTTTTTTTGCTTGCAATATAATACAATGTTTAATTATATACTTACATGACATATGCAACAATAAGAAAGAAATATATATATATCAACTGTCATAATACTAATAACTTCTTGTTTCATGAGTCAAAATATGAGGTCAGTGACTGACATTTCCCAGGAATTATAATAAAGCATATTCCATGTTGGATGTCATATAGTTTGATGTGACTTTTATTCACTATTATTTACTGATTGACATAATCTATGCAGGCATACACACATATATTAACTTTCCTACCATATAGAATAACCACAGGGACAAAGCTAATGGTCACTGACAACAATAAAAAAACAGCTATAATTTACCGGGCTCTTGCTCTGCACTGAACAGGACACTGAGCCCTTTACACAGGTTATTACATTAAATCTAACATCACAACAGCCCTAAGGCAGGTGCTAACCTCATCCTCTCTATTAATGAGACACCTGGGGCTCATCATCAGCTACATAGCAGACGGATGGTGCTGGTCTGAAACCTGATACTTCTGTGAATGGAGGTTATGGCCTTTAGTCAAGGAGTAAGAAGTTTACAAGATGGAGATAGGTTGGGGATGAGCAGTGGACAACAGTAAGAATGCTAACGCATCTTAGAGAAGAAGAGAGAACTGAGCAAAAAGAAAACAATCCAAGTAGATCCTGTAGAGTTATCTACAGCCCCTCGGGATCCCCCACCTCAACTGTTATCTGTACTCTCTAGATATAGTTATATTTCAAAATTTTCAATCAGGTGGAGTGGAGGGAAACTGCCATAATCTGGATAAGTATTTCAGATGCTTAGTTTAAGCATGATGGTAAAGTTTTAATTCTGACATGAGCCAATGACCTGAGAATGAAAATATTTTCCATTCCACAGACAGAAGCTACATCTTCTTATCTACAACACTTTTATCAAAATCTCATGCCACTTACTGGCCACAGAAAGGTCTAGACAAGAATGGGAATGGATGACTGATTCAGTGCAGATCTATCATGAGCACTGGAAAAATCTCTCAACACCTATGCCATCTCTGCCACCCACCAGCTGAGTGTCCTTGGGCAAGAAGCTTACCCTTTCCATGCCTCATGTGTAACATGGGTGCTATGGTTTGGCTATGGTTTGAGTGTATTCCCTAGGGGCTCATGTGTTGAAAGTTAATCACTACTGCAAGGTATTAAGAAAGTAGAAAATTATTCTGAGTATGGGGTTTAGAGGTAGGGATTATAGGAGGTGATTGGGATTAGATAAGGTAATCAGGGCAGAACCCCCATGATTTAGTTAGTAGTGGCTTTATAAGATGAGAAAGATCAGAAAATATATACACATACATACCTGTCTTTTGCCATATGCTGTCCCATACAACCTTGGGACCCTGCCAGCAAGAAGGCCATCACCACATCTGACACCTCAGCCATGTACTTTCAGAATTATGAGCCAAACAAACCTCTTTTACTCATAAAGTAGCCTCCCCCAGGTATTTTGCTATAGTAACACAAAATGAACAATGCAGTGGGGATAGTAATAGGTACATATAACTGGCCTATTGGGACACCCCACATTTTAGCCCTCAGACCAGTACAGATGCATAGTGAACACTTAATAATGGTAAATTATTATTTTTACTATTCAGCAGCATACCTTCATGTACAGAAAACCATATACAATTACCTTTTAAATTTTTACATACAAACCCATAATAACAGAGCTAAAATTCCTTTCTTACTCCTCAAAGAATTATAAACAAGCATGGGATTTGAACCTTCAGAACTATGTAGCATGTCAAATGCTAAGAGGTGAGAAGCAACAGCTCCAGCATTCACAAAATTAAAAAATCATTACTCACGCAACACACAAGCAATGATGAAGTTTATTTTTAAGCACAATCCTTTTACTGTGTTTCTATAAAAATCTTATTCAAGTTATCATTTCATATTTACAGCCAGGTTGCAATTATTACAGCAGAAAACTGTATAGTACATGAGATATTTTCCTAAAGAATTATAATTATTATATCTCATCTCAGAGAATGACATAATCACTGTGCATTTATTTTTTTAACCTTGACTTTTCCTCCAGATTGCATTATAGACCATTTCCTTAATTGCTGAAGAGAATGAATAGAGAATATAAGAAAAATAAGAGGTTTTATTAACCAATCACTCCAGTGCAGCCCTCTTTGGAAGGCAAGCACATGCAGACAAGATCTCGCATTGGAAGGTTAATTCTTTTCCACTCAACTATCTGTGCAAATCTGAAGCAAAGAAACTATATTAAAATTCCAGACGTAAAGGCAGATTCCTATTGCCTTCAAAACAGACTTTCTAAAATGTGCTTAATAAAACTATTGGGAAATATGTACAAGTGAACAAATACTAGTGGTTCTATCTTCAAATCTAATTGTGTAAGGGAGAGGCTGAGACAGGAAGATCGCATGTTCAAGGACAGCCTCAGCAAGTAGTGAGACTTTCAGCAACCTAGCAAGACCTTGTTCCAAAACAAAAAATAAATAAATAAAAAAGGGCTAGGGGTGTAGCTTAGAGGTAGGATGTCCTGGATTCCATCCCTAGCAACATACGCACACACATACGCGCGCGCGCGCGCACACACACACACACACACACACGTTTCTAGTCCTGGGAAGAACTCATGATTCCTGTTTCTCCCAAATAAAAAATCAGCAGTCTTGTGGATTAAGTAAGGCCCACAAGGACACACCACAACAATAATTATGTTTCTGGTTTCCAGAGATTTTCTATATTGGCAAGACAATGCTAAAGTCTTGTTTCACAAAAAAATAAATTCTGAGAAATGGTGCTAATAGCAGACCAAAATTTCGAAGTATGTCTGAATGACAGAAAGCAAAGGACTCAACTTTACATGGAACCTGAAGCAAAAAACGTGCAATAAAAAATGGGCTCCAAGCCAGGCGCAGTGGCACACACCTGTAATCCCATTACTGGGGAGGCTGTGACAGAAGGATTGCAGGTTCTAGGACAGCCTCAACAATGTAGTAAGACTCTCAGCAACCTAGTGAGACCCTATTTATTTATTTATTTATTTTTGCAGTACTGGGGATTGAACTCAGGGGCGTTCTACCTCTGAGCTATACTCCCAGCCCTATTTTTTTTTTTATTCTTTATTTTGAAACCGAGTCTCACTAAGTTGCGGAGTGCCTCACTAGGTAGCTGAGGCTGGCCGCAAACCCAGATCCTCCGGTCTCAGCCTCCCGAATGCTGGGATTACAAGCGTGCGCCACCACGCCCGGCTGAGACCCTATTTAAAACAAAACAAAAAAATAGGGCTTGGGGTGTGGCTCAGAGGTAGAATGCCCCTGGGTTCAATCCCAATGGAAAAAAAAGCACCAGAATCCAAGCTCAGAATCAAACAAATGTAAGAATCAGGAGTAAAGTCATCAGGATATTCAATTCAACAGCTCCTACAGAAAAGCTGGGCCGAGTCCGAGGGGAGCGAGTGAGCTGAGTGGTTGTGTTGTCTCGTCTCGGAAACCAGTTGAGCTTGCAGCATGGCTGACCAACTGACTGAAGAGCAGATTGCAGAATTCAAAGAAGCTTCTTCACTATTTGACAAGGATGATGATGGAACTATAACAACAAAGGAACTGGGAACTGTAATGAGATCTCTTGGGCAAAATCCCACAGAAGCAGAATTACAGGACATGATTAATGAAGTAGGTGCTGATAGTAATGGCACAATTGACTTCCCTGAATTTCTGACAATGATGGCAAGAAAAATGAAAGACACAGACAGTGAAGAAGAAATTAGAGAAGCATTCCGTGTGTTTGATAAGGATGGCAGTGGCTATATTAGTGCAGCAGAGCTTCGCCATGTGATGACAAACCTTGGAGAGAAGTTAACAGATGAAGAGGTTGATGAAATGATCAGGGAAGCAGATATTGATGGCGATGGTCAAGTAAACTATGAAGAGTTTGTGCAAATGATGACAGCAAAGTAAAGACATTGTACAGAATGTGTTAAATTTCTTGCACAAAATTGTTTATTTGCCTTTTCTTTGTTTGTAATTTACCTGTAAAAGGTTTCCCTCTTACTGTCAAAAAATACGCATGTATAGTAATTAGGACTTCATTCCTCCATGTTTTCTTCCCTTATCTTACTGTCATTGTCCTGAAACTTTATTTTAGAAAACTGATCAAGTAACATGTTGCATGTGGCTTACTCTGGATATATCTAAGCCCTTCTGCACATCCAAACTTAGATGGAGTTGGTCAAATGAGGGAACATCTGGGTTATGCCTTTTTTTAAGTAGTTTTCTTTAGGAATTGTCAGCATGTTGTTGTTGAAGTGGGAGTTGTAACCCTGCGTGGACTATGGACAGTCAACAATATGTACCTAAAAGTTGCACTATTGCAAAACGGGTGTATTATCCAGGTATTCATACACTATTTTTTTGTACTGCTGGTCTTATACCAGAAACATTTTCTTTTATTGTTACTTGCTTTTTAAACTTTGTTTAGCCACTTAAAGAAAACCTGCTTATGGCACAATTTGCCTCAAATCCATTCCAAGGTATATATTTGTTTTCCAATAAAAAAAAATTACAATTAAAAAAAAAAAAAGAAAAGCTGGGGCACTTATAAGCATCTCTCTATCACTCCACTATCAAAGCCCCCCCCAACTTATCCCAAATAATTAACTGGCAGTAAAATGACAGTGGGCTACATGTGAAAACATTAAAATGTATGCCAAATAAAGTATCCAGTATCTGGGAGACTTCCCTTAAGTAAGCATTCAGGTCAAAGAGAAGCAGATTAGAGTGTGTGGTGCTTCCAGGCCTCACAGAGAGGATGCAGATGGGCTACAGAGCTGTCTTTCCTTTAGCAATTGAGACAGAACAAAAAGACCCAATGAGCCGGGCGTGGTGGCATACACTTGTAATCCCAGCATTCGGGAGGCTGACAATGAAGGATCCGGGTTCTCGGCCAGCCTCAGCTACCTAGTGAGGCAGTCTGCAACTTAGTGAGACTCGGTTTCAAAATAAAGAATAAAAACTAGGGCTGGGGGTGTAGCTTGAAGGTAGAATGCCCCTGAGTTCAATCCCCAGTACTGCAAAAAAAAAAAAAAAAAAAGACCCCAATGAAATAGAGAAAAAAACAACTACAACATCAAAGTGGACCTGATGAATAAACTCAAAGGGTTTGGGGTTTTTTAAAGAAAAAAACAATAGACCAGGCAAGTACCCTAATCCCAGTACTTGGAAGGCTGAAAGGAGGATCGATTGTAAGATCAAGGTCAGTCTCAGTAACTTAACAAGGCCCTCAGCAACTTAGCAAGACTCTACTTCAAAAATAAAAATAAAAATAAAGCTGGGCATGGTGGCACACGCTTGTAATCCTAGTCCTTGGAGGGCTGAGACAGGAGGATCAGGGTTCGCAGCCAGCCTCAGCTATTTAGTGAGGCTCTCCACAACATAGTGAGACCCTGTTTCAAAATGAAGAATAAAAAATAGGACTGGGGGTGTAGCTTGGAGGTAGAATGCCCCTGGGTGTAATCTCCAGTACCACAAAAATAAAATAAAATAAAATAAAAATTAAAGTAAAAAAATAAAAAGGTCTGGGGGTGTAGCTCAGAGGTAGAATGCCCCTGGGTTCAGTTCCAAGAAAGAAAGAGAAAGAAACTTCAACAAATTTGATTGAGATCAATGGCAGAAAACACAAATAAGCAAGATTAGGAAATACAGATACAAGATTTTAGGAGACTCCTACTTCTATTTTTTTTTTTAATTTACAGTACTGGGGATTGAACCCAGGAGCATTCTACCTCCTCGCTACACTCTCAGCTCCATTACTAGTTCTTGATTTTGAAACAGGGTGTCACTAAGTTGTGGAGGGCCTCACTAAGTAGCTGAGGCTGACCATGAACCTGTGATCCTCCTGTCTCAGCCTCCCAAGTGCTGGGATTACAAGCATGCGCCATCATGCCCAGCTTTACTTCTATTTTAAAATCCACCATAAAAATAGAAGGGAGACCAGTAGAGTAGAGGCAGGGGACCCAAGGGAGGAAAAGGGGAGGGACTGGGGAATGAAACTGACCAAATTATGTTGTGTGTATAACAAATATGTCACAATGAACCCTACTATTATGCATAATTATAATGCACAAATTTAAAAAATTAAAAATCCAGAGAAAATGAAATCATCTCTAAAAAGTGAAATTAAAGATATTGACTCAAGAAAAATAAAATAATTAAATAGAGCAACCATCATAAAAATTTCAAAAACAACCAAACTCCTACCCAACATGAAAGTATCAACCCTGGATAGTTGTACAGGCAAGTTCTACCAAACATAGATGAATACAAATTCCTGTTATTTAAACTGCTCCAGAGCACAGGAATCGAGAGCATTCCAACTCCTATGAGGATGGCACAACCATAATAATGCTTATGGTTATCAGAGCAGGATAAAGACAGCAGAAAACTACAGCAAAAAGATAACCATTCTTACTTTTAAATGCTAAGTAAAATACATAACAGAGAACTGGATCTTAAGAATAGTATATTAAAAGGATTGTATGTTATGACCAAGTAAGGTTGTCATAGGAATGCAAGAATTGCTCAATATTAGAAACTCTGTCATATTTAGAAAGTTCTATGATTTTATAACACCTTCGGTTGGGATGGGCCTTAGTTGCAGACTATTCTATGAGGTTTGGTGCATGACTGTCTTATTATCACTGTTTCTCAGAAACTAGCACACTCACTCCTTGACTCAAGTTTTTCAAGTGCCTTCTTAGAGCCAGGCACTGTTTAGGGGGTACTGAAATCAGCAAAAAAATAAAGTCGCTACTCTTTCAGATCCTAAAATCTGGTTGTAGAGATGGATAACAAACAATAAACAAGGAAATACACAGTTTCAGGTAGTGATAAATGCCATGAATAAAAATAAAGTAAGGTGAGAGAAATACAAAGTGGCAAGTGGTGGCACTTCAGATAGAGTGGCCAGGGAAGGCCTCTGATGAGGTAGGCAACAGGGGAACAGAAACCTAAATGAAGTGAGAGAGGGAGGAGGATTTGAGGCACTGGAAGAATAAGTATTAAAGTCCTGAATCAGACCAGTGCTTGGTTGGTCTGGGAGACAATGAAGAGGCCAATGCAACTAGGGTAGAAATTGTGTCAGAAGAGTGGCGAGGGGCAGAGCATGCAGGCCTAGGAAGGGGTGGCAAGAATTTTGAATTTCACTGTAAAATACTCTACAAAGCTATTGGAGGGATGAGAGTAAAGGGAGTGATAAAACTGATTTAAATATTTCATATGCATGTTTATAATGGCACAATTATAAGAGAATCAGCCTAGATGCCCATCACCAGAAGAACGGATAAAGAACACGTGGTATATAAATACACAATTATTCAGCCACAAAGAAGAATGGAATCATGTCATTTGCAGGAAAATGGATGGAACTGGAGATTATCATGTTAAGTGAAATAAGCCAGACTCAGAATGGTAAGTATCACATGTTTTCTCCCATATGCAGAATTTAGAATTAAAAAGAAAGATAACATGGAAGTAGAAGTGGAACTACAAGCCGGGTGTGGTGGCGCACGCTTGTAATCCCAGCATTCGGGAGGCTGAGACCGGAGGATCCGGGTTCGAGGCCTCAGCTACCTAGTGAGGCACTCCGCAACTTAGTGAGACTCGGTTTCAAAATAAAGAATAAAAAATAGGGCTGGGGGTGTAGCTCGGAGGTAGAATGCCCAGTTCAATCCCCAGTACCGCAAAAAAAAATAATAAAAATAAAAAGAAGGGGAACTACTAGAGAAGCGGAAGGAGATTAGCAGGAGAGGGAAGGGGAGGCAATGGGGGGATATTCATAATTAAGGTATGTTATATATGTGTAAAAATATGCAACTATGAAAACCATTATCCTGTATAATTAATTTGCACTAATAAAAACATTTTAAAGGTGTATTCTGGCTGCTGTAATAACTGGACTGCAGAAGGAACAAAAGTAGGAACTGGAACACCTGTTAGGAGACTGTAGCAGAGGCTCAGGTGAGAAGTGCTGGCTTGCATGGGGTGGGACAGGTCCCTGCAAAGTCAAAGTGTGTGCCCACCAAATTGTTTTTTGTTTGTTTGTTTGTTTTGTTGTTGGTGGTGATTTTTTTGGTTTTTTTGTTTTTTGGGGTTTTTTTTTTTTGCAGTACTGGGGATTGAACTCAAGGGCATTCTACCTCCGAGCTACACCCCCAGCCCTATTTTTTTTTATTCTTTATTTTGAAACTGAGTCTCACTAAGTTGCGGAGTGCCTCACTAAGTAGCTGAGGCTGGCCGCGAACCCGGATCCTCCGGTCTCAGCCTCCCGAATGCTGGGATTACAAGCGTGCGCCACCATGCCGGCTTGTTGTTGTTGTTGTTTTTGCAGTACTGGAGATTGAACTCAGGGGCATTCTACCTCCGAGCTACATCCCCAATCCTACAGGGTCTCACTAAGTTGCTGAGGGCCTCACTAAGTAGCTGAGGCTGGCCTCGAACCTGGATCCTCTGGTCTCAGCCTCCCAAGTACTGGGATTACAAGCGTGCGCCACCATGCCCAGCTACCAAGTATTTTTTAACAAATGCATTTTTTCATTTCTTGATCTTATTTTCAGAAAATTTCTATCAATCCATTTATTAACAGAAGTAGTAAGTATCAACAGAATTTTTACTGAGAAAGTACCTCCCATATGTCCACTTGGGGGAAAACCAAAGGCAAAAGCAATGGAACATTACTTTTCCTAATATAAACCATTAAAAGAGGGGTTTGATTATACATCAATTCACATGGAGTAGAAATTAAAGATTTTTTTGAAATTAAAGATTTTGCAACACATTCATTTCTGAATTTGATCATTAGACCACCGATGACCCAGCCTACCAGATGTTCTGGGAGAAAAAATTCCTGCAAAGAATAACGTTGGAAATGCTAATACCACCATTAAGATTGACTGGGTGCTTACCATAAGCCAGGTCCTCTTGCAGAAGCTCTCCCTGTTTTATGTTATTTGAGCCTCTCAACCCCCTTCAATGCATGGCACAGATGCTTGTTCTCTCATTCTCTATATGATAAGATGTGCCACCCAGAACCCCCTTCCATCAAGGACTTGGTCCAGCTGCTGGCGGCATAAGAGCTCAGTTGTCATTCTGTACAAGGATCACCTCAAATGCCAAAAGCTGCCTTACCCAAGGTCACATTCCTTCCCAAACCAGCCTGCACCCAATACTTATCCATGTAGGGACATAAAGGCCTGGCCATCTTAGCTTCAGAGCAACCCATGGGGGGCTCACTGAGAGTGTCATGGGGCTTGCATTACAGCTCAACTTTTCACTCATCACTGGCCCAATAAATATCCTGCAAGCTTCCTGGGAAACTCAAACTATGATAGATGCTTCTCTCATAACTAAATCATCACAATGGCAATGAATGATTTAGTTACATGAATAAATGCCAAGAAAAAGGATAAAAACTGAAGTCCCATGTGCCATAGCTTCTCTGTGCCTCCTTTCCTCTTCCTGCTGACTAGAATGCAGATGTAAAGGTTGGATTGGGAGCAACCATTTTATTGAGAATTGCAAAGTAATAAGAAAAAAGGAGGCTCTGTGCTAATCATTGGTAGAGGCTCTTCAGACTTGACCCCATGAAGTTGATCATATTGCCCGAGGTGACAACTGGGGAAACTGACTCAAACAGCATGCTCTAAGCCAAATGATAAGAAGCAGCAGAACCAGATCTGACTCCAGAGTTTATGTTGTCGTACCACACTGAGCTACCTCTGGGAGAAAATTCAGTGATAATTTTGTTTAGGGGAAGAACAAATTATAATTATCCATGCCTTCTAAACATTGAATAAAGAGACATGGAAATTCAAATAAAGTTCACAAACTTTAACTTAGCTACAAGAAATAAGCTGCTAGTTGTATATATTGTAGGAGATTAAAGAAGATAGGACAGAGACATGGCCCCTTCCATGGAAATCTGAGAGATTAGATAGTATAAACTGAAAAGAATTACCTAGTAATGTTTTGCCTAGAGATCCAGATATCAGCAATTGATAAGCTCATAAATGTCCTTTTGGGCTTAGGATTCCTTTTGAAAGATGAACAATGGTTTTTCTTGTCTTGAGTGATGAGAGGAAGAAGAAAGCTCAGCCCTTAGGTATGCTCTTCTGGGACACGAGAGGAGGGTTGTCCACAACTATGTCGGCTGGCTATTGGCCCAGGAGAGGAAGATGAAGCTCAGTCTGGGATGTGAGATAAACAATGTGACAGCTTGGCTTAGAAAGCTGACAAAAGAAAGGTGGGCACATAGGAAGCATGTCCGGGGCATCCTATCCTCTAGCTTTGGGCTACATCCTAAGTCTCATTGCTAAGTGGTAACTACTGATTGTTAAGGACCAAGGCCATTTACTGTAGCTCTGGTTCTTCCCAATAGAAAATATTTCTCACACAGCCAGGGTCCCTGGTCACTAATATATCAAAGGAGAGCCAAGCACCTAGCCAAACAGCCTGCTCACCCAAGCCACCCACGTCCTCACCATTCCTGAAGCCACTCTTATAGGATCAGCAAGAGACTCACTGCTCTTGTGAAAAACTGGGTCTCATGCTCCAAGATTCAGCTACTCTCTGACATGGGAACAGCAGAACAGGCCACTGTTGTTCTGCCTTGGGCCTTATCAGCACCTAAGCTCTCAGATCTCTGAGCCAACAAAATACTAGAAAGGACCTGGTTCCATGACTTGTCCAAATGTAGCCCTTGGTTCAATGAACACAAGAGTCTGCATGGGCTTTGCCAGTGTCATTACCTTCACTGGCCAGCAGTCAAAGTTGTTGCAGTCCTGTGTGAAAGAGGTGGTATTCTGTGAGGAGAAACAGACCAGGGCGCAAAGCCTACCTCTGTTATCAGCTGTGTGAGCATGTGCAGGTCTCCTGACCTCTCCCATCTAAACTGTAGGGATAATACTAGCTCCACTGAGGTACACAGGCATCTAGCACATGGCAAGTATTCAATAAATGCCATTCTTATATACAGAAAAGTAGCCTCTATCTATAGGAAATTGTATCTTGGGATGAAATTATGAAATCTCCTTAAATGCAAACTACATTGTTAAATTGAATTTGTTTCATAGTATTTAACTTTCCACAAAATATTTCCTATTTCCACAGTCCTGGATGACTTCTTCTGCCTAGAGAAATCCTATCAAATTCTGTATTTTTTTAAATCACCTGTTACCTTCTTGTCCAAACTAACCACTAAAAACAGTCACCTCTCCACCCATATTTTCATAGCTCTTTGCTTTTCTCACTAACCAAGTCACTTTAAGCCTGGTTTCATGCATTGGTGCTTCTTCCACTAGATTATAAAGTATTTGTTGACAAGAATAATGATTTATTCATCAGTAATACTAATTACCTAGCACAATGTCTGGTACTAAGTAAGAATTCCAAAAACACTTGGTAAAATTGCACCCATTTAATAAATTCTGTGGCTTCCATAAGTTTCATGAAAAGTGCTCTCAGCCAGAGGTGGTAGGCACATGCCTGCAATCCCAGTACTTGGGAGGCTGAGATAGAAGGTTCACAGGTTCAAGGCCAGCACATGGTTAAGTTAGCAAGACCTTGTTTCAAAATAAAAAATAAAAAAGGGCTTGAGGTATAGTTCAGAAGTAGAATGCCCCTGAGTTCAATCCCCAGTACCACAAAGAAAAAAAGTCCCCTCAGTTCAAAAATCTTAATGGCAGCTGTGATCCTGGAGCATAGGACATTTCAGAGACTGTTTAGTGCCAGTACATTTCGCTGGAGAAAACATCATTTTAATGAGAGACTGTCAGTTTGGTTTGTGTAGCCCACAGGGTCCTAGTTAACACTGAGTAGGATGGACCCCATTTTTTATTACAAATCTAAAATTAATTCAATTTTAAGCTTTGCTTGCCTCATCAATTTAAATCTCTTCTTGAAGAAGTAACACAAATGAAGCGACAGAGTAAGGAAAATAAGCTGCAATTTTGCTGCCTGGTGTATAGTCATTTTATGCCTCAAATTAACTGTATTGACACTATATCAGCCAACAGATTATTGGACAACTGAAAAGCTGCATCTCCAGCTACAATGTGTCTATGTGTGTGTATATACACACACACACACTAGATGCACACATGATAACTACCATTAGGAGGCGCTTTGTAGTAGAGATTCAGCAAATGGAATTCATTTTCACAGAAGGCTTCCCACATCCAGAATTTCCTGCATTTGCTTTCATCTATGCAATCAGCAATACAGATGCAACTGATAAGCAGCTGGCGAACACCATTTGAGGCAGAAAGTCTATGTAATTTCAAGACTGGCTTTTGAAAAACTGCAGACAGGGAGTAATGTATCTGTTCTGGTACGAGAAAGGGATGGTTGCCTGGGGCATCACAGGTGATAAGGTGACTCAGAATGAGCATGGTAAGAAAGAATTGGAGCAGTATGGTAAGGGACACTTAATCTAGCTTGGTCCAGGTTAAAGCCTTTAGGGATGATCTGGTATTGAGAAGGTAGTAAAACAGTACTTATAACTGCAAAAATTTGTACCATGCATTAGTATTAACTGTTTAGTGCATTACATAGTTTGGATGACAGGACTCTTCAGTCCTGAACCCTCCACTGAGTTCAAGACTCATACATCTAACTGCCCTCTCGACATCTTCATCTGGGGGTACAGCACACATATTAAACCCAATATGGCCCAAACAGAATCTTTACTCTTCCCCCATGCCCACTCTACCTGCTCTTCCCCCAGGCTTTCCATCTCGTGGCATAGTGCCATCATTCACCAACATGAAGATGGTAATTACAGCCATAAAATCGAGGCTGCGGGGGTGGGTAAGAAAGCAGAAGAGGTTGGGAGAGTGTGTGGTCACAAAAATAAGGAATGATCAATTTTGTCAAAAAAGAATGGTGATGTGATTAGCCCTGGATTTGTGAACAAGGAGGTCATTGGTGGCATTAACAAGAGCAGGTCTAGAAGAGTGGTAGTGAGAGAAGATGAACTGGAGGCAATCCAGAAGAGAACAGGAGGTGAGAGGTGGAATAAACACATATTAGACTACTGTGGAATTAAGAGACCAAACAGACTAAGCAATAGGTGCTATCAGGTTCCTTCTATTGGAAAATCCAAAGGGCAAGAAGCATTCATCCATCAATCCATTTAGGTTTAGCACCCAGTCTTATCATCCAACAGGAATGAGGAACCATGGGGCAGAACAGGAAAGCAAATGATCCTGTGTCAACCTTTGAAGTGACCATATGTCCAAACAGTCTCCGTTAATACCTATTGTTCCAGTGTAATTATTAAGGACTCAAGAGTGTCCCTGTTGGGATGATAAATCATACTGTCACCCTCATTTTCATTTTATAAGGAGTTCACCATCTCATCCAACACTGGATAAGTGGCAAGATCACTAAGTTAGAAAATTGCCCAAGACTGGTCCAGGGTATGAAGTTAAGAGCCAATCTATGAGTATCAGTACATTATCAATGGGAAGCATTAAAGGGTTTCATCATATCATTTCATAGAATGCAAAATTATTCATATTCTGTCAAATACTGAATCTCAAATTATAATACTGTAATATAACAATTAATAATAAACCATAGTATATAAAAATAGTGGTGTACTTAGAAAAAGGCCTAGAAGGATCTATATCAAATTATTTATAGTGGCTTTCCAGGATCTAAGAGAAGGGATCTGGGAAGAATTGGCCAAAAGATACAAAGTTTCAGTTATACAAGATGAGTAAATCTTAGATGTCCATGAAAAAGCATAGTGCCATACTTAACAATACTGTTATATACTTAATTCACTGACAGGGTAGAACATACATGTTTGTCTTAGTCTATTATCTGCTGCTATAACACTATACCACAGTGTGGGTAATTTATAGGTAATAGAAGCATATTTGGCTCACAGTCTGGAGTCTGGGAAATCCAAGCACACCACACAGGCATCTGACCAGGACCTTCTTTGTTATCTAACATAGCAGGAGGCCAAGCAAGCACATGTGAGACAGCTGAAGGGGGCTCTATTCATCCTTTTTATCAGGAACACACTCACAGGATAACTAACCCAAACCTTGATAACAGCGCCAATCTGTTCTTCACGCCCTAATTATCTCTTAAACATCCCACCTCTCAGCACTGGTCAATGGAAATGAAATTTCAACATGACCTTGGGAGGAAACATTCAAACCACAGCAGTGTTATCATCATCATCATAAGAAAAAAAGAAAAGAAAGAAGGCAGAAGAAAACTTTTGGAGGTGAAGGACATATTTTTGGTATTGATTAGGTGATAGATTATACTTGCCTCCAAATTCATCAAGTTGAATACTTTAAATATGTACAACTCTTTTGCTTTTCATTTGTGGGTGTGTGAAGGGTACTTGGGGTTGAGTCCAGAGGTATTCTACCTCCAAACTGCATCTCAGCCCTATTTTACTTTTTGTTTTGAAACAAGGATCTCAAGACCCTGTTTGCTGAGAGTCTTGCTAAATTGCTAAGGGTCTTGCTAAGTTGCTGAGGCTGGCCTCAAACCTATGATTCTCCTGTCTCAGCCTCCTAATACTTGGATTACAGGAGTATACCATCACACCCAGCTAATATACACAACTTGTTGTGTGTAAAACATATCTCAGGGGAGGAGAGCCTGAGATGGCATCTAAGTGAAACACTTCTACTCAGGTGCTGTGAGCTTGAATCAAATCTGCCATAAAAGCAGCTTCTTGACAGAAGAAAAAAAGCACCAAAAAAGTGAACAAAGCAACAAAAATTGAACTACAGCTAAAGAGACCCCAGAAAGCCAACCAGGGAGAGCAAAGGAGTCCATCCGTGTGGCAGCAGTGCCAAGCTGCAGAGTGGCGGCAGCCATTAAGCTGGCCACCCACTAACACCGAGATATCTAGCGACCTCCTGCATACCCAGTGACCAAACGTGGAATAAGTGACTCCAGAACTCCACATCCTAACCAGGCGGTGGATCCCCGCACCTTCCACAGTGGCTGGAATGCGTGGTATGACCAGCCTAAGCCTGCCGAGGGACCACCCGAGCTTATCTCTGCCTCCAGAGCTGGAGCGGCAATCAACTGCACTGCATAGCTTGAATCAAATCGGCCGCAAAAGCAGCTTCTTGACAAAAGGAAAGAAAAGCAAAATAGTGAACAAAGCAATAAAAGCAGTGGAACAAACCCCAGGGAGAACAAAGAGCCAGCGTGCTCGTGGCAGTGGCACATGCTGCAAGCCAGCAGCCGCCATTTTGACAGCTGCCCAGACCGGGGTCTGTAAGCACCAAGACCTCCAATGACATCCTGCACAACCAGCGACCAGAAGTGGAGTAAGCGACTATGGAATTCCTCACCCTAATCAGGCAGCATATCCCCGCATGATCAACAGTGATCAAGAACACCTGGGACAACCATCTTAAGCCTGTGGCAAGGACACCCCAGATCACCCCTACCACCAGAGCCAGAGCAGCATGGATCTGTTAGTTAAATTGCACCCCCGGGGTGCAGGGGCCCCTATACAAAGGACAGACTCAGTCACCTGCCCTTCTAGCGATTAGATAAGAGCAGAAGTATGGGAGGGACCAAGGGCATAGAGACCTTCCAGGCACCCTGGAAAATGTCCAGCATTTAGATTGCACTCCCACCACCAGCAAAGGCAGAGGGAGAGAGAGAGAGACGCAGACGGGCCCTGTGACAGCTCAGAGACACAAGCTTGCAGTGGGAGAGGCTCCAGCAGAACTCCCTGCCTGCACTGACAAATAAGAATGCCAGAGACACACTAAAAAATCTAATAGAGTGAGCAAATATTTAAAAGCTGAAAATATCCATGCAAATCCAAAAGGACTACAGAGGCCAACTCCTCTAAACAAAAGGTCAGTAGAGATGCCTCAGACCTAAAGAATACCATAAATCATAAATCAAATGGACCTATTAGAGACATATAGACTCTTTCACCCAACTACATCTGAATTCAGCAGCACATGGAACCTTCTCCAAAATAGACCACATTCTGGGCCACAAAGTGAGCACTGGCAAATTAAGAAAAATGTAACATAATTCCCTTCATCTTTTTAGACCACAATGGAGTGAAACTAGAAATGAACTCTAAGAAGACCCAGAGTAACCATGTAAACACATGGAGACTGAACACCACACTGCTGAATGAGGATTCGGTCATAGAAGAAGTAAGGGGAAAAATTAAAAAATTCCTAGAAACCAATGAAAACAGAGATACAATATATCAAAACCTCTGGGACACTTTGAAGGCAGTACTAAGAGGAAAATTTATAGCACTGAGTGCCCACATAGGAAGTACAGAAAATCACCAAATAAATAACCTAATGACATAGCTCAAAACACTCAAAAAACAAGAACAGTCTAACCCCAAAGCTAGTAGAATATAAGAAATGATGAAAATCAGAGCAGAAATTAATGAAGTAGAGAATAAAAAAAAATACAGAAAATCAACAAAACCAAAACCTGGTTTCTTGAAAAAATAAACAAGATAGATAAATCATTGGCCAACCTAACCAAAAGAAAGAGAGAATCAACCCAAATTACCAAAATAAGAAATGAAAAAGGGGCTATTACCACCAACAGTATGAAAATACAGAGAATCATCAGAAACTATTTTGAAAACCTATACTCAAAAAAAAATGGAAAATCTAGAAGAAAGTTAGAAATTTCTAGACACATATAACCTTCCTAAATTGAGTCAAGAAGATATAGAAAACTTAAACCAAACATAACAATCAACGAGATAGAAACAACAATAAAGAGTTTACCATCAAACAAAAGCCCAGGAACAGATGGTTTTCCAAGTGAATTTTATAAAACATTTATAAAATAGCTAAACCCAATATTCCTCAGACTATACCTAGAAATAGAAAGAAATGAGACACTCCCAAACACATTCTATGAAGCCAACATCACTTTAATACCAAAGCCAAATAAAGACAGCTCAAGAAAAGAAAACTACAGGCCCATATCACTGATGAACTTAGATGTAAAACTGCTAAACAAAATACTAGCAATGAGCATTCAAAACCATATCAAGAAAATTATACACCATGACCAAGTCGGGTTCATCCCAGGGATGCAAGGCTGGTTCAACATACGAAAAACAATCCATGTAATTCACCACATAAACAGAATCAAAGACAAAAATCACATGATCCTCTCAATTGATACTGAAAAAGCATTTGACAAGATAGAACACCCATTCATGCTAAAAGCACTGCAGAGAATCAGAATACAAGGAACATACCTCAACATCATAGAGGCAATATACAATAGGCCCACAGCCAACATCATATTAAATGGAGAAAAACTGCAAGCGTTCCCACTGAAAACAGGAATAAGACAAGGATGTCCATTATCACCTCTTCTGTTCAATATAGTACTTGAGACTCTAGCCAGAGCAATAAGGCAAGAGAAGGAAATCAAAGGAGTAAAAATAGGGAAAGAAGATCTAAAACTATCCCTTTTTGCAGATGACATGATACTATACTTAGAGGACCCAACAAAGTCAACCAAAAAACTTACAGAACTGATCAACAAATTCAGCAAAATGTCTGGATAAAAAATCAATCTTCAAAAATCAGAAGCTTTCCTGTATGCCAACCATAAATCCACTGAAAAAGAAATCCAAGAAAACAATTCCACTCACAATAGCACCCCAAAAAATAAAATACTTAAGGATAAACCTAACCAAAGAGGTAAAAGACTTCTATAAGGAAAACTATAAAAAGTTGAAAAAAGAAATTGATGAAAACCTTAGAAGATGGAAAGGTCCTCCATGGTCTTGGATAGGCAGAATAAATATCATCAAAATGGCCATTCTCCCAAAACTGATCTACAGATTCAATGCAATACCCATGAAATTACCAAGGGCACTCCTCACAGACATAGAAAAATCAGTCCTTAAATTCATTTGGAACAACAAAAGCCCAGGATAGCCAAAGTAGTTCTTAGCAACAAGAATCATGCAGGAGGTATCACAATACCTGACTTCAAACTCGACTACAAAGCCACAGTAATAAAAACAGCATGGTATTGGCACAAAAACAGACACACAGACCAATGGATCAGAATAGAAGATTCAGAAACAGACCCACATGCTTACAGTCAACTGATTTTTGACAAAGGAGCCAAAAACATACACTGGAAAAAAGATAGCCTCTTTAACAAATGTTGTTGGCAAAACTGGTTAACCATATGCAGGAAAATGGAAATAAACCCCACTTTCTCACCCTGCACAAGAGTCAACTCAAGGTGGATCAAAGACCTGGAAGTCAGGCCAGAAACCTTGCGGCTACTTGAAAAGGGCATTAGACCAACACTTCAACACATAGGCACAGGTGAAAACTTTCTCAATAATACCCCAAAAGCACAAGCAACTCAAAGGAAGATCAATACATGGGATTGCAATAAACTGAAGAGCTTCTGTGCAGTAAAGGAAACTATCAAGAGCCTCAACAGAGAGTCCACAGGGTGGGAGAAAATTTTTGCCAGCTACTCTTCTGATAGAGGACTAATATCTAGAATATACAGAGAACTCAAGAAACTCACAGCTAAGAAAACAAATGATCCAATCAAAAAATGGGAAAAGGATCTAAATAGTCACTTCACAAGAGACAAAATACAAATGGCCAATAAATGTATGAGGAGATGTTCAACATCATTAGCAATCAGAGAGATGCAAATCAAAACTACCTTGAGATTTCACCTAACCCCGATTAGAATGGCAACCATCAAGAATACAAACAACAAATGCTGGCGAGGGTGTGGAGAAGTGGGAACCCTAATACATTGCTGGTGGGATTGCAAATTAGGGCAACCACTTTGGAAAACAGTATGGAGGATCCTCAGATGAATGGGAATGAACCTACCATATGATCCAGCAATACAACTTCTGGGTATCTACCCAAAAGAATGGAAACCAAACTATCAGACCAGCGCATGTGTATCTATGCTTATAGCTGCACAATTTACAATTGCCAAACTATGGAACCAGCCAAGATGTTCATCAACAGATGAATGGATTACAAAACTATGGGGCATGTACACAATGGAATTTTACTCAGCCATAAAGAAGAACAAAATCATGTTATTTGCAGGGAAATGGATAGAACTGGAAAACATTATGTTAAGTGAGATTAGTCAGTCACAAAAAGTAAAAAATTGTATGCTCTCCCTAATATGTGGTAGCTAGGGAGAAAAAAGAACATAAGAGGGACTCTAGAGGAAGAAGGAGTAACCTTAGTTGAGGAAAGAATTTGACTTAACAGAAGCTGATGGAGGGAGGGGGGACACCCTAATGCACCTGATGTGCTTCTATGAACACATCAAAGTCAATCACTAAACTGAACTTGAGAAGGAGGGAGGAAGAGGGAGTAAGGTGGGAATTGGGGAAGGGTTAAACGAAAAATGTGTGCATGTATGCCTTTTACAGCTTGTGCCTAACAAAGATGTATGATTACAGTGTACCAATTAAAAAAGAAAAAGAAATCACGTCAGCCAGGCGTAGTGGTACATGTTTGTAATCCCAGTACTTGAGAGTTTGATACAGGAGGATTGTGTGTTCATGTCCGGCCTCAGCTACTTAGAGAGGCCCTCCGCAACATAGTGGAACCCTGTTTCAAAATAAATAAAAAATAGAGCTGGGGGTGTTGCTCAGAGGTACAGTGTCCCCAGGTTCAATCCCCAGTACTGAGTACTGCAATAAATAAATAAATAAATAAATAAATAAATAAATAAAACCTCAATAAAGTGCTTTAAATTTTTGCTTATAGAGGATGTTTATTGAGGAGTGCATTTGGGTGTATGGGAATAAGGACTGTCACTTTTTATTAAATACACCAGTAGTTTTCAATTATTTTCTTTTACACTGAACATGTCTTATTTTTGTAATATAATGTTAAAGATTCTAAGACATACCTATCCATCTAAAATAAAAATTCATCATAGATCAGGTGCATGGTATTAAGATCTATTTCTCTAGGACTGGTCCCTGGAGTACCCAGTGTTATTGGCTCTGACAGATAAATTGAAGTGAAACTAGATGTCCTTTGCAACTTCCTTATGACAATTTTCAAGCCTAGAATTGCGGTGAAATCTTCTGACATCACTACCAACTCATCAAAGGCTCCTGACAGTCTACCAGGTGCACACTGCAGCCAGACTGCTGCACTTAAACCTTTGCCAGTTTATTAAAAGTCTCATCCAATTCTGGTGTCTCGACCAGCTCATCTGTACACTGTATTTTGATTAATTAGAATAAGTCATTTTCCAGCTTCTTGGACAGCATCACTCTTAGCTACCCTGCCTTCAGTTTAAAGCTGAAACCCACATAGTCAAAATCTTCTGCAAATCTGCATTATCCACGTGTATTAGCATTAATTGGACAGGACAAGAGGTATTTGTCTGGAAGCAGTAATTCACAGACTTGGATTTAGCATTTTTTATGTAATTTTCACAAAAATACCATTTATTTTATAATAAAAGAATAATTTAGAGTAGAACCAATTATATGCATGTATATATATTGAACCAGAAAATTGTTAGTTATAAGAATCCTCAGTGATTATCTAATTTACTATTTTCACAAAAGAGAAACAGACTCAGAAGAGATAGTGGCTTTATCAAGATCATACAGAAAGTTGATAGATCTAGAACTAGAATCCAAGCCTCCTGACTACTAACATGTCTACCATGCTGCTCATCAGCAATAAGATAAATTCTCATGGACATTCCAAATAAAATATAGAATGATAAAGTATAACCTACTTAATATAAATGTTTTTAATTGTTCTTGTCACTGTGTTGCCTGCTATACTTAAAACCTTAAAAAAGCCAATTCAGAATCCCTTTTGCTGGCACTGGACATGAAAATCATGGGGACAAGCTGGGCATGGTGGCATGCAACGTCATCCTAATAGCTGTGCCTTGAGCATGGCTCGGCCCACTGGAATTCTGCAAGGCAGGCAATTCCAAAAGAAGGAACACGTGACTACAAATCAAAGGAACTTGGGTCTATTATTTTTTATCTGTGAGTAAAGAAAGCCTTAAGACAGTTTCTCTCTCTCTCTGAAACACCTCCCCCTTGCCTTCACCACAAATCTAGCAGCCTGACAGGAGCTGAGCAAATAGTGAAGATTTAATCTAAAGAATAGAGTTTCCTCTCGGTTGTTAACCTTTAACACTATTTTCATGCTAAAAGAATTTTTATATATGTATTGTATTCTGTAACCTTTGCTGTTTTCTTAATCCCACCAAATGCTATGGGAAATAGCTTTTCTGGTTAAAGATGTACCCACTCAACTAAGTCTGTAAAAATTCCTGTTCTGTATACCTTATTGTAAAAGAGTATAAGAAATGATGATGACATGAATTAAACAGATACATTCCAACACTGCATTGGGTGTGAGCATATTCTCGTGACCTCATACTCGATCCCCACCTGACGAGGGACCCCCTGACCCTGTTGCCTCAAGGGCTGGCTCTTGACAGTGGCACACATTTGTAATCCCAGTACTTGGGAGGCTGAGACAGGATCTCAGGTTCATGGCCAGCTTCATCAGTTTAGCGAGTTTCTCACTAAGGGTCTCCTCAACTTAGTGAGACCCTGTTTCAAAATAAAATAGGGCTGGGAGTGTAGCTCAGAGGTAGAATGCCCAGTGCCACAAAAAATAAAAATAAAACAGTGGGAACAAACTAGAAAAGGTCTCCTGCAAATAATCCTTGAGATGCTTCATCTGTCAGTAGGTTCTAGCAGTAAGATACCAAAGCAATGCTACATCAGTTTGATTCTCTGACTGTTGCTAATCCTTTTAATTAAAAATAAGTACATAACCCAGTTTGGTGGAGCATGCCTATAATTCCAGTGCTTGGAAGACTGAGATAGGAAGCCTCAGCAACTTAGTGAGGCCCTCAACAACTTTGTAAGACCCTGTTTTAAAATAACAAAGGTTGGAGGTATCGCTCATAAGTAGAATGCCCCTGGTTTCCATCTCCAGAACCAAAAAAAAAAAAAAAAGTACATAAATAAGTGGCATCTCTGAGATCAGCCAAGGCTGAAACAAAATGTTTTCATTGTTCTTTAAGACCAATGAATCATCAAGTGAAATGTTTTTCTGATCTGTTTAGAACTATGATGAAAACTAAACAAGATATTACCAGTCAAGATGTAGCCAGGGAATATGATCTCACTCGAGAGAGAGCTTTCTGAAAGCCCATGCCTGAACTAATGCAAAATCTCTCCTAGATGACAACTGCACACGTTCCCCATAGCTGAGAGTCATTGCTCAGATGTAGCCTCAAGCAACATTTGCAAGTAATATTTAAAGCTAAGTTAAAAGTATTTCCAGCCAGGTGTGGTGGTATATGCCTGTAATCCCAGTACTTGGGAGGCTGAGAAGGAAGGATGGCAGGTTCAAGGCCAACCTCAGCAACTTAGTTAGACCCTGTTTCAAAATAAATGAAAAGGGCTGAGGATGTAGCTTGGAGGAAGAATGCCCCAGGATTCAATCCCTAATACTTTTTCAACGGTTAAAGCTACTACAGAAATGTGTGTGTGTGTGTGTGTGTGTGTGTGTGTGTGTACAGAGAAACACACACACAAATATACATATAAATGGGTATATATATGTTCTTTTTTTCACACTTTACAGGCTCTGGCAGGCTCCTCAATAAGGATGTGTTGCCAGGGGCAGTGAGTGACCCATGCCTATAATCCCAGTACTTGGGAAGTTGAGACAGGAAGGTCACAGGTTTTCACAATAACTGCACAATAACTTAGACAGACTCTTTTTCAAAATAAAAAGGACTAGGCGTGCAGCACAGTGATAAAGCACCCCTAGGGTAAGTCCCCAGTACCTCAAAAAATTTTTAAAAATGTGTTATGCAGAACTAAACTGATACCCAATCAGAATGGCAATCATCAAAAACACAAACAACAACAAATACTGGCAAGGGTGTGAAGAAGTAGGAATTCTAATACATTGCTGGTGGGATTGCAAATTAGGGCAACTACTTTGGAAAACAGTATGGAGGCTCCTCAGATGAATGGGAATGAACCTACCATATGATCCAGCAATACAACTTCTGGGTATCTACCCAAAAGAATGGAAACCAAACTATCAGACCAACGCATGTGTATCTATGTTTATAGCTGCACAATTTACAATTGCCAAACTATGGAAACAGCCAAGATGTCCATCGACAGATGAATGGATTACAAAACTATGGGATATGTACACAATGGAATTTTACTCAGCCATAAAGAAGAACAAAATCATGTTATTTGCAGGGAAATGGATAGAACTGGAAAACATTATATTAAGTGAGATTAGTCACAAAAAGTAAAAAATTGTATGCTCTCCCTAATATGCGGAAGCTAGGGAGAAAATGGGGCATAAGAGGGACTCCAGATGAAGAAGGAGAAATCTTAAGTGAGCAAAGAATTTTACTTAACGGAAGGTTATGGGGGGAGGGGGTACATCATTAGGGTACCCTAATGCACATGATGTACTTTCACAACCATATCAAAGCCAATCACTAAACTGAACTTAAGAAGGAAGGAGGGTGAGGGAGTGGGGCAGGAATTGGGGAAGAGTTAAATGAGAAATGTGTGCATGTATGCCTTTATCAGCTTGTACCTAACAAAGATGTATGATTATAATGTACCAATTTAAAAAATAAAATTATAAAAAAAAACTTTTTTTTTTTTTTTTTTTTTTGCAGTACTGGGGATTGAACTCAGGGGCATTCTATCTCCAAGCTATACCCCCAGCCCTATTTTTTACTCTTTATTTTGAAACAGGGTCTCACTTGTAAGGGCAGCTCATGTCATGTGGCCTTCGGCCCTCACAGGCTCTGACCTTTCTTAGTCAAATATGACCCCTCTGCCCTAGGGAAGCCTGTGGGTGGGTCAAGGAAAGGCCTACCTCCCTCCCCCACAGCTCCCATTGGCTCCCGCCCCAGCTTCACCTCCCTATCTGACCTTCCCATATATACTATTGTGTTCGAATAAAGCTGAGATCCTGCAGCGCGCCTGACCGCTGACTAGACTCCTGGCTCAGTACGGTTTTTTGGGGGGTTATCTCTACTCTCCAGGGTGGTGGGCCCGGCTGCGACACTCTCCTTCTCGCTCGGCCCCGGTAACCAAGCGGGCTACCCCGTGTTGCGTGGGAGGCTACATCAATAAGTTGCGGAGAGCCTCACTAGGTAGCTGAGGCTGGCCTCGAACCCGGATCCTCTGGTCTCAGCCGCCCAAATGCTAGGATTACAAGCATGAGCCACCATGCCTGGCTTTCTCTTTTTTTTTTCCCTTAAAAAAATAAAGTAGAGCTGGGCATGGGGACACACACCAGTAATCTCTGTACTTGGGAGGCTGAAATAGAAGGATCACAGGTTTGAGGACAGCCTCAGCAACATGCCCTTATTGAGACCCTGTTTCAAAATAAAATAATAAAACAGGACTGGGGATGTAGCTCAGAGGCAGAATGCCCCTGGGTTCAATCCCCAGAAACACACATACATACACACACACACACACACACACACACACACACACACACACATTAAAAAGTACGGGGTGTAGTTTGGAGGCAGAATGTCTCTAGGTTCCATCCCCCAGTGCAAAATAAATAAAGTAGAAGGAAGAATACTACTCAAAGATTTGGCTGTTCTGGATGGGCCCTCTAGACACGACCCACTCAACCCACTCAGCGTCCACACCGCACATTGGGCATATTCCTGCCTCAGAGGCCTTCTGGCCTGCTGTTACCTCTGGTTGGCAACTATCCCCATGGTTCATTCCTTTACTCAAGGCTTTGTTCAAATTCCACTCTTTCACTAACTCCCTGGGTCAATCAATTTACAATCACTCTCAACTCCGGAGACCCTTCACCATCTTTTTTCCACTGCACTTATGTGTGTATGTTACTGGGGATTGAACCCAGGGGCATGGTACCTCCGAGCTTCACCCTCAGTCCTATTTTATTTTTATTTTAAAACAGGGTCTCGCTAGGTTGATAAGTCTCACTACTTGCTGAGCCTGACCTCAAACCTGCGATCTTCCTGTCCCAGCCTCCCAAGTACTGAGATTAGGGGTAAAAAAGAACTAAATTAATATAGGCATAGTAAAAAATAAAACTGTAATCCTGTGAAATATCTTTTTACTTTGGAGACTAAAAGTATAAACTGTGTTATTTTTAATATAAAATAAATTATGCTATCTAGTCTTGATAAAAAAAAAATTCATACATGGTTTTTCCCAGTAGATTCTACTTTATCACCATACAACAACAACAAAAAAAAGCTGTGTTGATCCATGAGAGTCCAGGTTTCTTTTAGATGTGGGTCCTTCTTTACTGCTGTGGCATCCTCAACACATTAGGGCTCATCAAACTGTCATGTAAACACTGAATTAAACTGTGCTTATGCTGCATCAGTTAATATGTTGTCAAAAGAGTATTTAAGATGCTTCAATGTAACAGTGACAGAAAATAGATGTTCTGCAAAAACCTACTTTGATTACCTCATTCGAGGGAGTAATTTTGACAAGAAAAGTACTATATTACTAGATGTTATGTTTTCCCCCTGAAATAATGGGAAAGCAGGCTATTCTGCTAGTGATAGTTAATATATTTGGCACTGATTTAGCTGTAATTGCAAATAAATGGTGACAGATTATTCTACTATCATAAAAAAGCATTAGTTATATAGTTATTTTATAAGAAATAAGTAGTTACTTATTGCACAAATAGAATAAGGCACATACTAAGAACTTGGAGAAAATTCTGAAGCTAAATAGAGAGCATATTAAAAAATTTAAACCTAATTTGACAACCTTCAAAGTATTAGTTTAGCCAGGCATGGTGGCGCATGCTTATAATCCCAGTACTTGGGAGGCTGAGACAGGAGGTTCACAGCTAGCCTCAGATAGTGAGGCCCTCTGCCACTTATTGAGACCCTGTTTCAAAGTGAAGAATAAAAAGGTCTGAGGTTGTAGCTTGGAGGTAGAACCATCACTTGACACTAAAACTCTTGAGTGAATGTTTGACAAGAAACATAGTCACATAGTTTCAAAGTATCTTCCTATAAACCACTTATTAATTACAAAGGAAAAACAGTAACTTTACAGTGGCAAAAACAGGCATATGAGACCTAAGCCAGGTAACCAACGTTAGCATCACTAGTCATAGGACAAATTATCATCCTATGCCTCCTGATGCTAAGTGCTGGGAAGGATACATCACTTCTATAATATTCCTGCACAAACTGCATGACCCAAACCATGTAGAAACATTGGACGAACTGAAACCTAGAGGCATTCTATCAAACAAATGGCATATGCTTTTCAAGAATATCAAGGCCTTGAAAGACAAAGACTGAGGAAATGTTCTAGATTGAATCTTGTGTTTAAGAACTAAGCAATATATTGGGGTTCCCACTTTGCCACACTCTTGCCAGCATTTGTTGTTGTTTGTGTTTTTAATGATTGTTGTTCTAATTGGGGTTAGGTGAAATCTCAGGGTAGTTTTGATTTGTATCGCTCTGATTGCTAATGATGTTGAACATTTTTTTCATACATTTATTTGCCATTTGTATTTCTTCTTTTGTGAAGTGTCTATTTTGTTCACTTGCCCATTTTTTTTTATTTTGATCTAATACATTGTGGTGGGATTGCAAACTAGTTGCAACCACTTAGGTAAACAGTGTGGAGAATTCTGAGAAGAATGGAAATGACCCTACCATATGATCCAGCAATACCTCTGGGTATCTAAGCTGGGCATGGTGGCACATGCTTGTAATCCCAGTACTTGGGGGACTGAGACAGGAGGATTGCAGGTTTGTGGCCAGCCTCAGCTACTTAGTGGGGCCCTCCACAACTTAGTGAGACCCTGTTTCAAAATAAAGAATTTTAAAAATGGGGCTAGGGGTGCAGCTTGGAGGTAGAATGCCCCTGGGTTTCATCCCCAGTACCATTAAAAAAAAAAAAAAGAAGAAGGCATATGCTCCCCAGTGGTGCTACAGAAAGTAGACAGAAATATTCCTTTTGTTGGTGTTGTCGATGAAACTGGGGGTTAAACCCAGGGGCATTCTATCTCTAAGCTACAACCCCAGCCCTTTTTTAAAATTTTTTGTTTTGAAACATGGTCTCGCTGAGTTGCTGAGAGTCTCACTATGTTGCTGAGGCTGTCCTTGAACTTGCAATAGTCCTGTCTCAGTCTCCCAAGTACTGAGAAAACAGGTATATGCCACAATGCCTAGCTTAGAGAAGTATCTTAATGAAAGCAAAAGAGATAGAAAAATCGGGGAAATTTTGAAACAAATACTGAAGGCAAAAACATCAGCTAATTATTGATACGTCTGTCTCACCCATTTCCCACTAATCTAATGTCAGCAACCCAGAGGAAGAATGGAAACATTCACAGATAAAATTTAGCATAAGCAATTTTGTAAATAGGTTAAAGAGGAGACTTTGGTATCTCCTACACTCATATTCTGAATAGAAATAAAGCTGAAAAAGCCACATTCACCTTCTGGTGCCCTACTTCCCCAAATTGGATTTGATTCTGCCCCAGGTAGAATGTTATTTAGTCACTGCAAAATAAGATAGGTGATGTTCCGTGTGTGTGTATAGCTGGGGATTGAACCCACAGGCATTCCACCTCTGAGCTATGCCCCCAGCCCATTTTTATTTTTTGTTTTAAAACAGGGTCTTGCTAGGTGGCTGAGGGTCTTGTTGGGTTGCTGAGACTAGCCTTGAACCAGCAATTCTCCTGTCTTAGCCTCCCAAGTACTGGGATTACAGGCATGTGCCACCACACTCAGCTAAAGTAGGTGATGTTCTTAAAAATCGGCGCACGCTTGTAATCCCAGCATTCGGGAGGCTGAGACCGGAGGATCCGGGTTCGCGGCCAGCCTCAGCTATCTAGTGAGGCACTCCGCAACTTAGTGAGACTCAGTTTCAAAATAAAGAATAAAAACTAGGGCTGGGGATGTAGCTCGGAGGTAGAATGCCCCTGAGTTCAATGCCCAGTACTGCAAAAAAAAAAAAAAAAAAAAAAAAAATCAAGTATACCTTTAAACTCATTCTTGTATTTACTGATGCGAGCACAGTTTAAAGTGTGTGTGTGTGTGTGTGTGTGTGTGTGTCCATGCATGCATGTGCTGTACTGGGGGTTGAAACCAGGGCATTCTACCTGTGAGGTATACCCGCCAGCCCTATTTTATTTGAAAACAAGGTCTCACATAGCTGGGTGTGGTGGCATATGCCTGTAATCCCAGTACTTGGGAGACTCATCAATCTAGCAACACCCTGTTTCCAAATAAGAAATAAAATCAGGCTAGGGGTGTAGCTTGAAAGTAGAATGCCTCTGGGTACCACCAAAAAAATGAGAGAAGAGAAGAGTCTCACTAGATTGCTGAGAGTCTCATTAAGTTGCTGAGGCTGTCCTTGAACCTGCGATCCTCCTATCTCAGCCTCCCACATACTGAGATTACAAGTATATGCCACCACAACCCCCTCTCACAATTTAATTTTGTCTCTCCAGAGTTGAAGTTGGAGGATTTCATTCTAGCCTTTGGATAAACATTAATATAAGCAATGCAAATAAGCCTATGTAAGCAACAAGAGACAGACAAGCAATTTGAGGTTAATGCACCTCTAATTCTTCATAGAAGTAGAGTGCCCAACGTTTTACAAGCAGTAGGAATAATGAATTTATTTATTATTAGTTTGGAAGGATCAGATGTTGAGTTAATTATCAGTTCAACTTTTTTCCTTTGGCCTAATCTCAATTGTTACTAATTATAAAAGGAAAATAATAACTATTTAATGAACAAATGAATAATACTTTAATGATCAGTTTAACATCACCAATAACAGACAAATAAACATAATGCACCTTCAGGTTCCAGGTTCCAAGAAGAGTAGACCCTCACTCCCAAGGCACTCCAACCAGAATGCATACCAAATATCCCAAGTTAAGGGACAGCCTGTAAAATAACTGGCCTATGTTAAAAACTATCAATGCCCTAAAAGGCAGAGAGAGGCAGAAGTACTTCTCTAGATTAAGAGACTAAAAAGTATGACAACAAAATATATAATCTGGGCTGAATCCTATACTACAAAATGATTGTCCTAGTAGCAATTACTAAGGTGGCTGCCAGAAGATGGATGAGATGACACTATTAAAGAAATATTAAGCTTCCTAAATCTAGTAACTGTACTGTAATTATGTAAGAGAATATTCTGGTTCTTAAAATTACATGCTTTAGTACTAAGGGTAAAGAGAAATGATGTATGTAACCTACTTTCAAATGATCTATAAAAAAGTAATACTAACAAGTATCCATAAAAAGGAAGAATAAGGCAAATATGTCCAAATATAAAAACAGGTGAAATCTATGAGCTATTCTTGCAATTTTTCTGTAAGTTCAAAATAATTTCAAAATAAGTTGAAGACTCTTTATTTTGAATTTAAAGAAGAGGTACCTAAATTAGGTGTGATGGAGCACACTTGTAATCCCAATACTTGGGAGGCTGAGACAGGAGGATCACAGGTTCAAGACTAGCCTCAGCAACTTAGTGAGACTCTCAGCAACCTAGCAAGACCTGCTTTAAAACAAAACAGAAAAGGATTGGAGTATAGCTCAGAGGTAGAATGCCTTTGGGTTCAACCTCTAATGCCAAAAAAAAGAAAGAAAGAATAGGCGCCTACAACTATTTATTTGTTAATAGATTAAATGTTACCATGTTATAATTCAGACAAACTGTATCCACAGAGTTTATGATTTATGCTAGTGAAAAAAAACATTTTCAACCAAATTGCAATGTGATTCATAAATGTCTTATTTTGTGCCTTTGTGATTTTCAGAATGGTTAACCAAATATTTGATACTTTAAGTAATTACCTTCATATATCAAAGCATACTTTAAACTATTAAATTGCTCTGAAAATAGAAAATGCTTCATTCAACTTTCTTTTTAGTAATCTTTTTAGTAAAGATTTTCAGAGTACCGACACCAAGTGTTGTGGGCATGTACATTTCTATCACTCTACACTTCATTATGATAAATAACTATAATACATCAATAAAAGTATAAAAATAAAGAAATATGGAAGTACCAAGATTTGTTTAATCCCTGATAGTTCCCTCAAGATTAATGAAAACAGGTACTTTCGTATATACTTTTTATCAATTGAGCAGTCATAAAAAACAAAGTATATTATTTACTATTCTATTTTCCAGTTCACAAGATTATGCAAGATTCAATTATGCAAAGTTGAAAGTTAACAAGTCCATTCCACAAGCTACGAGTGCTGTGACATTTATAATCCATTTAAATCATACTCTCAGATGAAATAATCAAATAGAAAACAATTTCTCATCAACGAAGATACTTGTCATTCAGCCAAATTGCCACGAAGAATAAAGTAGAAATTAAATCATGAAACAGAAGCTGAAAATTTAGTTTCTAAAATGCCTTGGGATTAACTTCACGGGCATAAACCTCAAAGACACTGGTTATCAAACTTAGCATTTCCAAGATTAGTAAGAACATCATGCTAAGCCTTAGCATTCTGTATTCAGACAGTTTGTATTACCCAGACACAGAGGTTAACCTCCATTCTTTCATGTGTGCATGTGCAAAATTAAACTCAGATAGGCAGATAACTTCTTTCTCTGGCAGTTTTCTTATTTTCTCTCCATCTTTGATTGGATAATTTACTAGTATACGTCTAGGTGTGGATCTTTTTGTTTATCCTGATTGGAATCCTTTGAGCTTCTTTAATATAAAGGTTGATATCTCCATCAATTCTGGAAATTTCTCAGATATAGTAATATCTTCCAATACTGCTCTGTCCCCATTCTCTTTCTCTTCATCTTCTGAATCACCAAATGAATATATGCTATATATTTCTGTGGATGCTATTATTTTTCACCAAGGATTTTTGATTACTTCTACCATGCTTCTGAGACTCTAAAAGCCCCATCAATACAACTGTCACATTTAGGATTCCCTGAGTGCTAATTTTATTTCTAAACTTGACTGGGCAAATGGATGCCCCAATAAGCAGTTAAACCTTATTTCCTGGTATATCTAGAGGTATTTCCTGAAGGGATAAGCATTTGGATTGATGGGCTAAGTACAGTAGATAACCCTCTGATGTGAGTGGGCATCATCCAGTCCCTAAAGGACCTGATTAGAACCAAAGGCAGAGGAAGACTGAATTAATTAACTCTGCCTGACTGCTTGAGCTGGACATTGGTCTCCTGTCTTCTATGCCCCCAGTTCTCAACCCTGAGAACCAGACCTAGAACCTATGCCATCAGCCTTTCACCTTTCCTTCCTTTTAACTACACTACTGGCTTTCCTGAGTCTCTAGCTGGGAGATGGCAGGCTATAAGGCTTCTCAGCCTTCATAATCATATAAGCCAATAAAACCTTCTAATAAATCTCTTTCTAGTAAATAGATATAGATATAGGTAGATCTATATACATAGTCCTAGATAGATAAACATATGGAGATATGGATAGACACATAAACATAGATATCAGTACATAAGTATATATAAGTCTATTACTTTCTTGTGATTTTTGGATTTTCTTAGAAAATATTTCATCCAGCTCTTTCATTACCTTCACTGGGAGAACTGGTCCAAATTACCTAATCTATCATTACTAGGTATTACTGGAAGTACAGGAGTAAGTTTACTTAAAACAGTTAAAGAATTGTGACAATAATTATCACCTTAATACAACCTAGTATCTGGGTGTAACTGAAATATTTTCATTTTGAACAGATTCTGAATGCTCCCTCCCAAGAATTCACATAACGCCTTGACTATAAAGATTTACTGATGTTAACATTTCTTTAGAGTTAAATGACTTGGTACATGTCAAGTTTCTAGAAGAATGCCTGCCTATCATAAGCATTCAATAAATATTAGCAAATACTATTTTTATTTCTAAAATTTTTGAGGTATAGTATTTCCCTACAATTTTACAATAGTTACTACTTCTACTCTTCATTCTGGTATTACCACAGAAATACCCCAGAAAACTGAAGTCACACATTCACTTAGCTATAAAAAACAAAAATTTTAGGCAATACTCGTAAACTCCAGTTTTGAGGGTAACTATAGGAAATCTCAGTTAAAGCTACTGTACGCTGTGAGCTTAATTATTAGATACACATATTATTATTTAACCAGTGTAACTTGTCTCCTATTACCTGAAAGGAGGGCACTATAGACACAACCAGATTGTCACGTAGCCATTTCATAGACATACACTTCATGAAAAAGAGAGTTGAACTCCTTCTCTGAACTGAAGCTGCTTCAGTGTGAGAGGGAGCCACGGAAAGACTGCACCATATGCTGCATTCCAAGCAAAGCATTCAACATGATTTTTTGTTTTCAAGCATGTGATCCATTTACATGTAAATGTGTGGAAGTAACAGTAACAAGTGGGACCTTGATAGCTCCATTAACCAAAGCTGACAGGAGGCCACTGTTTTGGACTGGCCTCCTGCACCAGGGCCCGGCAGACCAAACAAAACCTGAATGTAGTCACATGTAGGGGCAGCCCATGTCATGTGGCGTTCAGCACTCACAGGCTCTGACCTTTTTTTTTGGTCAAATAGAATACTCCTCCACCCTAGTATAACCTGTTCAGGTGGCTCCAGGAAGGGCCCACAGCAGCCATTAATCATTTACCGCCTACTTTCCCCAGCAGCTGGTGACAAGATCTGTTCCCATTGGCTCCCACCCTGGTTTTTACCTCCTTATCTGGCCTCCCTATATAAACTATGGCTCCTTCAAATAAAGCTGAGATCCTGCAGTGCCTGACCCCTGACTAGACTCCCAGCTCCGTGCATTTCTTGGGGGGGGGGGGGTGTTATCTCGACTCCCTGGGGTGGTGGGCATGGGTCTGTTACTCATCTCTCAGTTCTCTGGTTTAGAAAGGGTTTTCTCAGGGACATTTTCCCTGGTCTCCTACTCCCTGTATTCTCCCCCAAGTACCCTGCACTTCTTCCATTATAGTACATCATAGTTAGCATAGTTAGTAACGGACACTCTCCCTCTTGCTCGGCCCCCCGCAGGCGAAGGCAGCTGGTCCGCCTGGTCTACCTGGTGTTGCGTAGGACGCAACAGTCACAGGATTTGAATCAGCTGGTTTAAAAAAACAAACAACAACAAAAACCCAGGAGATTCCAACCTACCTGAGTCAGCATAATAAGACCCCTCTGTTTTAACCATGTAAGGAAAATAAAAATGACCAATCTGCTTTTTGTTCCCTGTTCCTGCTTGCTTCATCCCCATAGAATGTAAAGCCAACTTCTGCTCAGCTCCTCAGGAAACCCATTCTATTTTACAGAATGAGGTGTTGCCCGACTCCAAAATAACAAATAAATGTGTGGCAATTTTGACTTTGATAGTTCTAAAAGGCAACTTGTGAGCCATCTGTGCCCTTGTGTTTATGCTTCCAGAGCACCCCCACATTGCCCCACATTGCTTATGAAGGAGGCACGTAGAATATAGCAAAATCATAAATATAAATATAATATAGCAAAATTATAAAAAATAATGTTTAGAGACCAACCTGTAACCCATCCTTGCAAAGCCTTTTAAACAAGGCAGGTATCACATTCATTTAGAGAATATTTACCGACAACTAGTTAGGGCCAGGTCCTTTGGTAGGAACTAGGTACTTAATGGTGAGCAAGGTACCAGTGATTCTAGTCTTCCAGAATTTACTCTTCACACATACGAGAGAAGCAAATGAATGGATGACATGCTAACTATGATGTACTATAATGGAAGAAGTGCAGGGTACTTGGGAGAGAATACAGGGAGTAGGAGACCAGGGAAAATGTCCCTGAGAAAACCCTTTCTAAACCAGAGAACTGAGAGATGAGTAACAGACAGCCAAACAAAGATGAGAAAATAAGCTGGGTGTGGTGGTGCACTGCTGTAATCCCAGTACTTGGGAGGCTGAGACAGGAGGATTGCAGGTTTAAGGACAGCCTCAGCAAGTAGTCAGACAACTAGCACCCGCCCACGCCCCAAAGACTTGGAAGTCACAGAACAAGATAAAAGAAGTCATACACACCCCATGTTGAGAATAACACAGAAGAAAACAGCAAATAAAACTTTAGAAACAAAAAATACAGTCAGCGATACTTAAAACCCAATGCAAAACTTTTAGTTTTAAGAATTTATCTATGCTTCTTGCCAAAACTAAACTGAAAAGATAGTGAGTTATTTTTAAAGATACAAACCCACAAATACAAAGAGAACAAAAAAGGAGAAGTATGAAAAAGAAACTTTAAAAGAAGAAAAAAAGAGCCGGAAGGCAAATGAGTAAGTGGTGTCTGATTTCATAGCCCTAAAAAAATCTCAGCAGCCAGGGTGGGGGCAGGGGAGCAGGAAGCCGCAGCCAGTTCACAGTCAGAAACCTGGAAAGGCTCAGGGCTGGAGGATGTGATATCTCTGAAGCAGGTGTGCACAGCAAGGGGAAAGGAGGAGGGCCAGGTGACAGCTTGTATGAAGAGCAATTTGTTCACCAAAGATCCCCCTCCAAACCAGGAGACATCTGCAGGTTTGCTCTATGGGAAGTCTAAACACTTAAGGAGAGGGCTGAAACCCATTCATTACTGGGAGTTGAGAGTCTGCCTTCTGAACCATAAAGCCACACCCTACTTGGTTGCTGGAACACTGGCAGCCAGGCCACCTCACCCTCAACCAAGAGACTGGGACCTTTCTTTCTGGGGAAAGTTATCAACACAAGAGAAAATACCTCTCATTTTTTTTTCTGGTACTGGGAATTGAACCCATAGGCATTCCACCTCCAAGCTATAGCCCTAGCCCTATTTTTCATTCTTTATTTTGAAACAGGGTCTCACTAAGTTGCAGAGGGCCTCACTAAGCAGCTGAGGCTGCTGCGAACTCGGATCCTCCTGTCTCAGCCTCCCAAGTACTGGGATTACAGTGTGTGCCATCACGCCCAGCTACCTCTCACTTCTGATGCTTGTGTATCCTCCAATGAAAACATGTGGTGAAGCCATTCTGCAAACTCTGTCTCCTCAGAGCTTCCAAATCAGTTTTTCAGGGCTTTGCTTTTAAACATAAAAATAAATCCAAAGGCTGCCCAACATTTGATGAAAGCTGTGAACACGAAAGTTAAAGACCAGTACAAACAGGAGGAGAGAAGAATGGCAAGGTAATAGGAACAGAAGCAGATAGAAGGGGAAAAAAAAACGTAACTAATATCCTCAGAGGATTAAGAGAGGATACTGAAACATACTGACACAGAACAAGAAGCTTTAAAAAAGAAACATGAGCCAGGTGTGGTGACACATGGCTGTAATCCCAGTACTTGGGAGGCTAAGACAGGAAGATTGCAGGTTTGAGGACAGCCTCAGAAAGTAATGACACTCTCATGAACCTAGTGAGACTTTGTTTTAAAAAAATACAAATAAAACAGGGCTAAGGGTGTAGCTCAGAGACAGAATGCCCCTGAGTTCAATTCCCAGTACCACATAAATATTAAAAAAAAAGAAAAGAAACATGCTGTGTATTTAAAAGTTTTTCAAAATATAGAATATGATATCAGAAAAAAATTCAATAGATTTAGAAGATAAAACTGAAAAATATGTTTGCAGATGACATGGTTCTATACATAGAAGACCAAGAAGGAAAATAAAAACACTCAACCAGAATATTTCTATTGCTGATAAACAAATTCAGAAAAGTAGCTGGTACAAAATAAACTTACAAAACTCAACAGCTTTTCTATACACCAACCCTGAATTCACTGAAAAAGAAATCTGGATACTTGGGAGGCTAAGATAGGAGAATCACAAGGTTTGAGGACAGCCTCAGCAACTTAGTGAGACTCTTAGCAACTTAGTAAGACCCTGTTTCAAAAAGACTAATAAAATAGGTCTGGGGATGTAGCTTAGAGAAAGAATGCCTCACATACCCAGTACCAAAAACAAATAAAATAAAATAAAATCCAGAGAACAATTCCATTCACAGTAGTCTGGGTAAAGGAAAAAACAAAAATACTCAGGAACAAATCTAACCAAGGAGGTAAAAGACCTCATAATGAAACTTATAGAACTCTGAAGAAAGAAACTGAAGAAGACCTTAGGAGATGTAAAGACTTCCCAGGTTCTTGGATAGACAGAATAAATATGTCAAAAAATGGCCATACCGCCAAGAACAACCTACAGATTCAATGCAACCTCTATTAAAACCCAGTATCAGCTGGGTGTGGTGGAGCATACCTATAATCCCAGTACTTGGAAGGCTGAGACAGGAGGACGACATGTTCCATATTGGCCTCAGCAAGTTTGTGGGACTCTCAGCAACCTAGTAAGACACTGTTTCAAAACAAAAAAATAAAAAGGTTTGGAGATATAGCTCAGAGGTAGAATGCTGCTGGGTTCCATCCCCAAAAGCAATAAGCTCCAATGTTATTCTTCATAGAGCTAGAACAAAACGGTCCTAAAATTTATATGGAAGAACAAAAGACCCAGAATAACCAAAGCAATTTTGAGCAATAAGAACCACGCAGGAGGCATAACAATACCTGTTTTCAAATTATACTATAGAACTACAGTAACAACAGCATGGCATTGACACAAACACACACACACACACACACCAGTGAAATATAAAAGAAAATTCAGAGACTCATAGCCAGTTGATTTTTGACAAAAGTTCCAAAAACATACACTGGAGAAAAAGACAGTCTTTTCAACAAACTGTGTTGGTGAAACTGAATATCAAAATGTAGGAGAATAAAATTAGATGCTGATCTCTCA
The DNA here is from genome assembly GCA_004027655.1 of Graphiurus murinus. NCBI lineage: Eukaryota > Metazoa > Chordata > Mammalia > Rodentia > Gliridae > Graphiurus > Graphiurus murinus. The sequence continues at coordinate 105,960 of PVLC010002561.1, forward strand.
ACCTGCACAAAAGTCAACTCAAGATGGATCAAAGACCTAGAAATTTAACCAGATACTCTGCAATTACTAGAAAAAAAAAAAAAAAAAAAAAACATAAGACCAACTCTACAACATATAGGCACTGGTAAAGACTTCCTCAACAAGACCCCTAAAGCTCAAGAAATAAAATCAAGAATCAAAAGGGATGCCATCAAATTAAAAAGTTTCCAAGAAGTAAAGGATACAAACAAGAGTCTGAAGATAGAGCTGAGCATGCTGGCGTACACCTTATAATCCCAGTACATGGAATGTTGAGACAGGAGGATCACAGGTTCAAGACCAGCTACTTAGTCAGACCCTGTTTCAACATAAAAAATAAGCTGAATGTGGCAGTGCATGCCTGTAATTCCTAGTACATGAGAGGCTAAGACAAGAGGACCACAGGTTCAAGAACAGCCTCAGCAACATAGGGAGACTCTCAGCAAATTAGCAAGACCCTATCTTAAGCAAAAAATAATAAATGGACACCAACCCAGATGTCCATCAACAGGTGAATAAAGAAAAGGTGGTACATATACACAATGGAAATTTACTCAACCATTAAAAACAAAATTATGTAATCTGCTGTGAAATGGATGGAACTAAAGAATATTATGCTAAGTGAGATTAGCCAGTCTCAGAAGGCCAAGGGTCATATGTTTTCTCTCATATGTGGAAGCTAGACCTAAAATAGGAAACAAAAAGGACTTCAGTCAAATGAGGAGAGAGACTAAATATATATATATATATATATATATATATATATATATATATATATATATATATATGAAAAGGATTGGGGGATGAAAAGGGAAAGGAGAAAACAAGGCTTGAGGAAGGAAACAGTTTAAATAATGTTACATCCACCCATGAAGGTATCACTACCAATCTCACTAACATGCATGGGGAGGGAGGAAGGAGAGTGGATGGGGTACAGAGGGAAACACAGCGAGTGATGTGTGCATGTATTTCTGTTTTACTTTGAATCTCACTATGATGTATATTTACAACGTACCAATAAAGTATACTAAAAGGAAGCTATACAAAGAAACAAGCTATATATTGAAAAGACTTTTCAATCATGTCAAATTCTTTTTCAGCACCAATTGAGATGATTATGTGATTTTTGTCTTTGATTCTGTTTATGTGGTAAATTACATGGATTGTTTTTTGTATGTTGAACCAGCCTTGCATCCCTGGGATGAACCCGACTTGGTCATGGTGGATAATTTTCTTGATGTGGTTTTGAATGTGCATTGCTAATATTTTGTTTAGCAGTTTTGCATCTAAGTTCATCAATGATATGGGCCTATAGTTTTCTTTTCTTGAGCTATCTTTATTTGGCTTTGGTATTATTGTGATGTTGGCTTCACAGAATGTATTTGAGAGGGTCCAATTTCTTTCTATTTCACAGAATAGTTTGAGGAGTATTGAGATTAGCTCTTCTATAAATGTTTTATAAAATTCACTTGGAAAACCATCTGGCCCTGGGCTTTTGTTTGATGGTAAACTATTGCTGTTTCTATCTCTTTGATTGTTATTGGTCAGTATAAGTTTTCTATATCTTCTTGACTCAAAGATCCAACACACATTTATGCTAAAAGCACTGAAGAGAATCAGAACACAAGAAACATACCTCAACATCATAGAGGCAATATACAATAGCCCCACATCATATTAAATGGAGAAAAACTGCAAGAGTTCCCACTGAAAACAGGAACAAGACAAGGATGCCCATTATCACCTCTTCTGTTCAATATAGTACTTGAGGCTCTAGCCAGAGCAATAAGGCAAGAGAAGGAAATCAAAGGGGTAAAAATAGGGAAAGAAGATTAAAACTATCCCTTTTTGCAAATGACATGATATTATACTTAGAGGACCCAACAAAGTCAACCAAAAATCTTATAGAACTGATCAACAAATTCAGCAAAATGTCTGGATACAAAATCAATCTTCAAAAATCAGAAGCTTTCCTGTATGCCAACCATAAATCCACTGAAAAAGAAATCCAAAAACAATCCCACTCACAATAGCACCCCCAAAAATAAAATACTTAAGGATAAACCTAACCAAAGAGGTAAAAGACCTCTATAAGGAAAACTATAAAAAGTTGAAAAAAGAAATTGATGGAGACCTTAGAAGATGGAAAGATCTTCCATGCTCTTGGATAGGCAGAATAAATATCATCGAAATGGCCATCCTCCCAAAAATGATCTACAAATTCAATGCAATACCCATGAAATTGCCAAGGACTCTCCTCACAGACATAGAAAAATCAGTCCTTAAATTCATCTGGAAAAAGAAAAAGCCCGGGATAGCCAAAGTATTTCTTAGCAACAAGAACCATGCAGGAGGTATCACAATACCTGACTTTAAACTCAACTACAAAGCCACAGTAATAAAAACAGCATGGTATTGGCACAAAAACAGACACACAGACCAATGGAGCAGAATTGAAGATTCAGAAACAAACCCATGTGCTTACAGTCAACTGATTTTTGACAAAGGAGCCAAAAACATACACTGGAAAAAGGATACCCTCTTTAACAAATGTTGTTGGCAAAACTGGTTAACCATATGAAGGAAAATGGAAATAAACCCCACTTCCTCACCCTGCACAAGAGTCAACTCAAGGTGGATTAAAGACCTGGAAGTCAGGCCAGAGACTTTGCAGCTAGTTTAAGAGAGCATAGGACCAACACTTCAACACATAGGCACAGGTCAAAACTTTCTCAATAATACCCCAAAAGCACAAGCAACTCAAAGGAAGATCAATACATGGGATTGCATTAAACTAAAGAGCTTCTGTGCAGCAAAGGAAACTATCAAGAGCCTCAACAGAGAGCCCACAGAATGGGAGAAAATTTTTGCCAGCTACTCTTCTGATAGAGGACTAATATCTAGAATATACAGAGAACTCAAGAAACTCACAGCTAAGAAAACAAATGACCCAATCAAAAAGTGGGCAAAGGATCTAAATAGACACTTCACAAAAGAAGAAATACAAATGGCCAATAAATGTATGAGGAAATGTTCAACATCATTAGCAATCAGAGAGATGCAAATCAAAACTACCTTGAGATTTCACCTAACTCCAATCAGAATGGCAATCATAAAAAACACGAACAACAACAACTGCTGGCAAGGATGTGGAGAAGTGGGAACACTAATACATTGTTGGTGGTATTGCAAACTTGTGCAACCACTGTGGAAAACAGTATAGAGGATCCTCAGACAAATGGGAATGATCCTACCATATGATCCAGCAATACCACTTCTGGGTATCTACCCAAAAGAATGGAAACCAAACTACCAGACCAACGCATGTGTATCTATGTTTATAGCAGCTCAATTCACAATAGCCAAAGTATGGAAGCAGCCAAGATGTCCACCAACAGATGAATGGATTACAAAACTATGGGGCATGTACACAATGGAATTTTACTCAGCCATAAAGAAGAACAAAATCATGTTTTTTGCAGGGAAATGGATGCAACTGGAAAACATTATGTTAAGTGAGATCAGCCAGTCACAAAGAGTAAAGAAGCATATGTTCTCCCTAACATGCAGATGCTAGGGAGAAGATGGGGCATAAGAGGGTCTCCAGATGAAAAAGGAGAGACCCTCGATAAACAAAGGAGTTGATTTAACTGAAGGGGATAGATGGGAGGCGGGGGGGGGGGGCACCCGAATGTACATCAAGGTTACTCACTAAACCGAACTGAGATGGAGGGAGGGTGAGGGAGTGGGGTGGGAATCTAGGGAAGGGGTCAAATGAGAAATGTGGGCCCATATGTCGTTATCAATTTGTAGCTAGCAAAGATGTATGCTTACAACGCACGAATAAAAAAAATGGGAAAAGGATATAAATAGACACTTCACAAAAGAAGAAATACAAATGCCCAATAAATGTAGGAGATGTTCAACATCATTAGCAATTGGAGAGATGCAAATCAAAACTATCTTGAGATTTCACCTAACTCCAATCAGAATGGCAATCATAAAAAACACGAACAACAACTGCTGGTGAGGGTGTGGTGAAGTGGGAACCCTAATACATTGTTAGTGGGATTACAGACTAGTGCAACCACCTTGGAAAACAGTATGGAGGACTCTCAGACAAATGGGAATGAACCTACCATAAGATCCAGCAATACCACTTCTGGGTATCTACCCAAAAGAATGGAAACCAAACTATCAGACCATTGCATGTGTATCTATGTTTATAGCTACACAATTCACAATTGCCAAACTATGGAACCAGTCAAGATGTCCATTGACAGATGAATGGATTACAAAACTATGGGACATGTATACAATGGAATTTTACTCAGCCATAAAGGAGAACAAAATCATGTGATTTGCAGGGAAATGGATGGGACTGGAAAACATTATGCTAAATGAGAGATTAGTCAGTCACAAAAAGTAAAAAAAATGTACGCTTTCCCTAATATGCAGAAGCTAGGGAGACAGTGGGATATAAGGGGGACTCTAGACAAAGAAGGAGAAACCTTAGATGAGGAAAAAAGTTGACTCAACTGAAGGTGATGGAGGGGAGGGAAACACCCTAATGCACATGATGTACTTTCACAAACATATCAAAGTCAATCACTAAACTGAACTTGAGAAGGAGGGAGGGCAAAGGAGTGGGGCAGGAATTGGGGAAAAGTTGAATGGGAAATGTGTGCATGTATGCCTTTTTCAGCTTGTACCTAACAAAGATGTATGATTACAATGCACCAGTAAAAAAAAATTTTTTTAAAACGTCAGAACCAGAGAAACAATAATTTCCAGGAAGCAAACAGCTAAGCAAAAAAGAACAAACACTACGGCAAACAGAAGTCAAAACTCAAAATGTTAGGAATTAAAAATCATCTCTCAATAATCACACTGAATATAAATGGTCTCAACTCTCCAATAAAAAGGCACAGGGTGGCAAAATGGATCAAAACCCAGAAACCATCTATATGCTGCCTGCAAGAAACACACCTTACAAGCAAAGACTCCCACAAACTAAAGGTGAGGGGCTGGAGTAAGGTAATCCATGCCAATGGAACTCGAAGACAAGCAGGAGTAGCAACTATGATATCAGATAAACTAGACTTCAAGCTCAAGCTTACCAGAAGAGACAAAGCAGGTCATTTTTTACTAGTAAAAGGAACAATCCAGCAAGAGAAAATAACAATTATCAACATCTATGCCCCAAACATAGGTGCAGCCACTTTCATAAAACAAACTCTGTATGATATAAAGACACACATAGATCCCAACACACTAATACTAGGAGACTTCAATACTCCTCTTATATCTCTAGATCGTTCCTCTAAACAAAAGGTCAGTAGAGACGCCTCAGACCTAAAGGACACCATAAACCAAATGGACCTATTAGACACATATAGACTCTTCCACCCAACTATAACTGAATTCACATTTTTCTCAGCGGCTCATGGAACCTTCTCCAAAATAGACCACATTCTGGGCCACAAAGCGAGCACTGGCAAATTCAAAAAATGCAACATAATTCCCTGCATCTTTTCAGACCACAATGGAGTGAAACTAGAAATAAACTCCAGGGACTCGGGATCCAGGCTCAGCTGCGGTGCAGAGTCCCGAGCGCTTTCGACTCCTTGGTGCTGGACAGCCGCGGACACCCGGAGCCCTGGGCGGACTGGAGCCGAGCAGAAGCAGCCATGGATGGGGTCTGATGACCAGTCAGAGCAAAACACAGGCTTTGCACTGTCACCTGCAGGGGGAACAGCGTGGCCATCTGAGCCCTGAACTTGTCAACTGTGGCTGGTGTCGATACCCAACTGGTGTCCAGCAAACCTCACCGATTGGGAGTCAGAAAGATACCACAGGTCATAGCAGTTGGTGTCTTTTGAGGATGTGGCTATAATCTTCACGTCTGAGGAGTGGGCTCTGCTGGATCCATCCCAAAAGGAGCTCTACCGACATGTGATGCAGGAAACCTTCAGGCACCTGGCCTGTGTAGGACAAGACTAGGAAGAGCAGAACATTAAAGATGACTACAACATTTTCAGGAGGAATCTAAGAAGTCAAGTGTTAGAGAGATTCTTTGAACATAAACTTCATGACGAATGTGGAATAATCTTCAACTGTTCACCAGATCCTATTCTCAAGAAGAAAATTCATTCTGGAGTTAAAGCAGTAATTTAAAGAAGCATGAAAGCTGTCACAGTGGAGAGAAACCTTATCTATGTAATCCATGTGGGAAGGCCTACTATGCTTCTTATTCTCTCAGAATACATGCAAGGTAGCCGGGGGTGGTGGCGCACACTTGTAATCCCAGCATTCGGGAGGTTGAGACCGGAGGATCAGGGTTCTCAGCCAGCCTCAGCTACCTAGTGAGGCAGTCTGCAGCTTAGTGAGACTCAGATTCAAAATAAAGAATCAAAAACAAAATGCTGGCAAAAATGCTGGCGAGGGTGTGGAGAAGTGGGAACCCTAATACATTGTTGGTGGGATTGCAAATTAGTGCAACCACTTTGGAAAACAGTATGGAGGATCCTCAGACGAATGGGAATGATCCTACCATATGATCCAGCGATCCCTCTACTGGGTATCTACCCAAAAGAAAGGAAACCAAACTATCAGACCAACGCATGTGT